>JANHZU010002645.1:10603-25441 GCA_032468055.1 Acrochordus granulatus | reverse complement strand
TCCAAGACTCTTGGAGAGTAAGGGTAATTCCTTCGGTCACCTTGAAGAATTGCTGAAATAATGCTTTTGCATAAGCCTTTTTAAAGTTCAAGGTGACTTGCTGATCCATGGGCTGGAGTAGTGGAGTAGTGTTAGGAGGAAGGAACTTGACCTTAATAAACTTGAACTCCTCCAGTAAGTCATCTTCAAGGCCTGGAGGATGGGCAGGATCATTGTCCATAACCAGCAAGACTTTGAGTGGCAGATTCCTTTCCAGAAGATATTGCCTCACTGTAGGACCAAAGACCATGTTGATCCATTCAGTGAACAAGATAGGAATGACCCAGGCCTTGCTGTTGGACCTCCACATCACAGTTAACTGGCTCTTCTGCACCTTATACTTCTTGAAGGCGCATGGATTCTCGGAATGATACACGAGCAAGGGATTTATCTTTAAACCCCTGCCTTCATTAGCACAGAACAAGAGGGTGAGATGGTCTTTCATGGGCTTGTGACCAGGCATTGCAGTCCCTTTTACTGTAATGTAGGTCCTCTTTGTCTTCTTTTCCAGAAGAGACCTATCTCACTGTAGTTAAAAACGTGCTGAAGCAGGTAAACCTCAGAAATCACAAGATTTCCAAACACTGCAATGAACGCTTCTGCTGCCTTAGCACCCGAGTTCGCTGCCCCTCCGTGCCATCCACACTATGGATGCTACTTCTCCTCTTAAAATTATAGAACCATCCCCGGCTCACCTTGAAATCTGCTGTTTCTTCTGTCGACGTACCTGGCAACTTTGTTTTAAAATCGGCATACAATGCCCTTGACTTCTTGCAGATAATGTTCTTGGTCATGGTATCACCTGCTAATTGCTTCTCGTTTATCCACACGAGAAGCCACTTTTCTACATCTTTCAGAACACGTGACCATTGCTTTGTTATTCTCGTGACTCCTTTCACTGCATCTTGCCCCTTTATTTCTTCTTTCTTTTTCAAAATGGTGCAAATCATCGACAGAGACCTGCTATAAAATCTTGTGAGGTCAGACATGCACGACCTTGTTTGTGATTCTTGATTTCCTTTAGGAAATTTCCTTGGGGCTTTATGCACAGACACATGGTCACAATATACGCAATAGTGTAAAATACACGTAATAGCATAAACAGTACCCTTGTGTGGATACTGCATGATGTATGAGAGATACATGCTGATTGAGGACGAGTAGTTATGTGAGATGTCCCAAGTAAGCTCATTGTGCGATGCTCATCTTCCAAGTTATCACTCATTAACCAAGTTAAATTTAATTAAAAAATGTTCCTTGTCTCACAAAAAACTCATAAAGTATGTTACTTGCAATCCACTGTAACCTGTTTCTATATTCTCATTCTCACTCATACATCCATATTATATAGCAGAATAATTTTTCTTCCCTGGAAAAATACTGAAGAATGCTGCAATTTCCCCCCTCCCAAACAGTTCCAGAATTATAGTAGATCTTAGCATCTTATGAGCTTCTGTGTCATCAAATAAATTTGCATGAGCATAATATTCTGTGATCCTACCCATAACGTGATTGATAGAACTTGCCTCTGCAGTGTGAAAGTCCTCTGAACTTACCTTAAATGTAGTTCAAGTTGTGTATAAAGAAATTTAAGTAGGCACCTCCGAGCTATAATTTCTGCATGGCAATCATTCAAAGCAAGACCACGGTCACTCATATATTCTCCATTAATACATTTTGTTCCTGTAGAAACACTTATAACCTGAGCGTCTTTCACATCAGTACCTGGAAAATCAGTTTTAGGAAAAAAGATGTATAGAAAGGATTTTTGTCCCCAGTCAAACAGGTGGCCTAATGGGCACTATATAATAAAAAATTACTTTAATAATATGTAATTATTTAAATAAACAAAGTAAATAAATTCTCAATTCTGAATATTGCTCAACTGTACATTAATCACAGATATTTGAAGTTGGATATAGAAATACTTTTACAGTATACAGATTGCCTTTCAAATTTTGGAATCATATAAATTGAGCAAACTATTAATCAGCATGGTCTGGATTTTAAAAGTTATATTATCAAACCATACAAGTACATGCATTTCTTGGATAGACTGAACATTTCCATATAATTAAGTCATTACTAGAGTCAGATTAAGTTAGATTACATATAATAGAACCCAAGCTAACTATTTAAATCCAAACATACAGTGAGGCTGTGTGAAAGTTGGTGAATTTTAAAGAAAAATGATTTATTTTCCTTCCTTGCAGTCTAAGGCCTCAGGTATTTTTTGTTCCATCTGAGCTCTAACAATTAAACTGTAGGCTGAATCTGTAATGCAATTCAGGATAATAGAGTTGTTGTTTATGGGGAACATCATTTAAAATATCAGAGCTTAATTTCTGGAATTTGTGGAACACGCACAAACGTGAAATGACATTAACTATAAAAGTGGCAGTGGTTTTTATTCGTACATACTTATATTCAATGTGATCAAAAATAAACGTTAAGTGGACATATAAAACAGACCACTTTCCAGAATTCAGACAATTTAGGAGAGTTACTTATTCCTTTCCTCTGCCTGATCCAGCCTTTTTCTCTCTCAATAAGGAAGCTTTTCCCCCCATTCTGTTGATAGGGATAATCTCCTGGTTATGGATCAACAGAATGCACTGAACTCAGTGGGGCGGGAAAGCGCTTACTGTAATTCAAAACACATTTATCCTTTTAGTACTGGAAATGCAATGAATATATATGGGAATGCAGACTGGAAATACACACGATGACAACAAAATTTTAGCAATGAAACTGTCAATGTATTATTAAGCTGTACATTTAATAAAACCACTCTTGTTAATTTTGATATATGCATACTTTGGGATAAAGTAATACTTAATTATTACAAACAGCTGTTCCATATATAGGATTTAGCAGAAGACAAAGAGGTATTTAAAATTTTAAAAAAGCAATGATTCGTATGCACATGTGCACATGCCCAGTAATGTTTAGTATTGAAATATAACATTGAGGGATTAGAAATTCAATCTGAATGATTATATTTTTGGCATGAGGACATTGTCGAATGCGGGAAAGAATGGGGAAGTATCTGTTTACCTTTATCGCTTTATTTTGTACACAAACAAGGGGATAAAGAACCCAGTTGCATGGCAGGTTGGTCTTGTTTTTTTTACCTGTTGTCATGACAACACCAGCTAGTACTTTTCTACGTGCATGAGGTGATGTAAAGTTATCTGTCAAATCGCTGAATTTCTCTACGACCAAGCGTGCAACGGCATCAGCTAAAACCTGCAAAAATCATATTGGGATATTGGACAGTTCAGCGAACAGACCTACTTCTCACTTAAAAACGAAACACCCAAAACCTGCCATTAAATGAAACTGTGAGGCTGCACTGGATTATCGCGCTACGTTCCATGGCAGCCCTCAGGGCAGAGCAGATAATCTGAAACCGCCAGGATGGCCCACATACACCCTAAGATCTGTGTCTTACTGCTTTAAAATTTCGATACATTAAAAAGAAGTGGCTACAGATTGAATACATACTTGGTTAGAGACCAACGGAAGTATAAAAACTGATTTAAAAGAAGATGCTGCTTCGGAGAGGTCATTCCTAAATCCACTGTAACGGAGGGCATTCATTACGTTTGTTTTTTTTAAATCAAAACCATACAAAATGCCAAGCTTGTAGAGTATTTCAAATATTTTAAGAATAAAGAATTGCTTTAAAAAATCAGACTAAGAGCTTTAAAACTACTGAGTAGAGTGGATAACTACGAAGTACATACTGAATATAAGCAATAAGTGCTGTACAAGGAGGGGAATAACATAGGAAAATGACAGTTATCTGGTTAGTTATTAACTCAATTGTTCATGTTGCTGAAGAAAATCAAGAACTGGCCAGTTCAAGCAAAACACTGTCAATTGTTTAAATAGGAGCCAAACAATAAGGAAAAAGAACGTTCTCTTTCCTTATGACAAAGGAGATTGCATACCAAAATTATAAATTGCATACCAGTGCTGCCTAATACCTCCCAATACACAGGTAAAAAGTATTACGAATTCTGCATTTTTTAACCATTCAAATAATCTTTCCACCTAAAACATCACAGTCTTATTGTCAAAAGGAAAAAGTCTGGTAATTTAATGTTGCATTCACTTAAAACCAAATAACTTATTTCTAATTATTGGAAAAATACCTTATGATGTACAAGTTTAATATTCTAAGAAGTGTAACTTCATTGTCCATAATAATCTCAAGCACTGAGCTCCAACTGAACTGAGGTAGCACCAAGCTTTTCCTGGAATGTTCTATGAGTTTTAAAATTTAATATTGCAAGAATGCCATAACATCCAATAACTGACTATGCATAATTAACTTTGTGATTCTCTATTTCTGCTTTCGTGTGTGTACAGTATGCGCCTTCAGATCAGTCCTGACTCCTGGCCTCTGCCTGGACAGGTGTTTGCAGTTTCCTTGGCAATTTTTTTCAGAGATGGCTTATCCTTGCCTTTTTTCTAGGGCAGAATGAAAATGACAAGATTTCATTACAGCATGTGAAATCATAGCTTGCATTATTGCCAATGCAAATTTCTGTATTTTGTTTCATTTTCTGCATGTGAGTTAGCAAGCAATCGCAAAGATGGAGAGGTTGAATAGTGTACAATAAAAAGAATACCCATTCATTCCGAACAGCAGCAACAGCATATGGCTCTGTGTTTGTGGTTGTGTTTCCCAAAGTGCATGTGGGAGACATGAAGCAAGGTAAAGCAACACTTTCAAAAAGCCAACAATGGAGGAAAAATTATTCATTTTGAAGCCTTGCGGTAGGGAAAAGAAGCTAGATAGGAGAGGAGTAAAAAAAGGGTAAACTTTCTCATTTGCAACTCCCAACCTTATAAGTCAAGCTACTTAACCTAAATCAATTTATATATTTGTATGACGATCAATAATAAATCTTCCATATTATTTTTTTCAAGTAATAATGCAGAAAATATGAACGTGCTCTGGCAGTTATGAACCATTAAACTTCATGTGATTCTAATTATTTCTTCCTGGTTCTCTCTTATTTGCACAACTATTCAGGGAGTCTTGCCAGGAAGTGGGGGGAATACTGCAATATTTTAATTAAAGAGCAATGGAATGATGGAACATTTCCAGATATTTAGGCCTGATTTGAATAATAAGAGTGAATTGCTCATTTCCTGGGTTCATTTTTGTGGAAAATTGGAGGATGCAGAAGCCAATCAATCCAGAATTCCAAAACTGACATGATACACTATGGGCTGTCTTGGGAGGATCCAATACATTTGAAAAAGCAGCTTAGACCTCCCTTTTTCACATAGCAAAACATGAAAACTTAAATGCTATAATGTTTTAAAAAATCAAAAATGGAATGAAATTTGCAGAAATTTATGAGATGGTGAATTTCATAGTTAAGCTGCTTTTTAAAATCTGCTTTTTGATTTTCATTGGATTATGCTGGACAGGTCAAAGACAAATGTAACAGGATGAATTTCATAAAACATGGGTCTGAGATTTTTAAAATTTTCTTTAGTTTCTGGTATTTGAAGTAGTCCTTTTTGTACGTGAACTTTGAGGTCCACATTGGTGACTCTACTCAATGTGTCTTCACATAAGATTTTCTGATGTATATCTTACTTTAACCTGTAAGAGTGTGTCTCCTAAGGTGTGCTATCTATCATCTACTCTATCATTTGTATCAATGTTAGATTTTTAAAAAACTATTTCCTTTGCTGTTATGCTATGGTTTTAAACATTTTTATCTCTGTGATGTTTTGTTTCAATTATTTTAACACTAAAACTTTAATAAATCACTATTTATACTAATTCATTTAGGATGAATTATATCTCATCCTTAGCTCAAAAAACAAGTATTACTGTCTCAGGTCTCATGAAGATCTAGTAGGTCAAAAAGATGCTGGTGACAATGCCTCCAGTGGTTCAAACATCATACTAGGATGTTTGGCCTTTTATTTATAATGAATAGGTAACCATGTAGTGTTAAGCTGAGGGGAATTACAGAAACAACGAGAACAAGTGTTGTTTTTAAACTTATACAGAGGACTGCCATTTTTTAAGCAACATTGGCTTTGTAATGCTCAGTGGAACAAATGTCCCCAGAATCTATTTTGTTTAGGAAGAGAGACAGGGTAGGTTCATCTCTGATATGGACAATGGAGGAAAAGGAATATTTGACCTTGTGATGATATAAACAGTGTCCTTCTATATTACCCTGTGCAATCAGGAAAGCAATGTATTTAAGAGTTATTCTTTACTATCCTTTACTTAAAAAAATAGCAGCCAGTCATATTTATGGGGCAAAAAGATGAAATGGGTGACTGAATACCAATGATGATTGCAGCATACAAGGTGAAACACTCGTAAGGAAGCAACTACTATCATCTAGATGAATGATCTCCACTCTTGCCAACCTACAGGCAATTATTTCACTGACTGATTTGGCAAGGCATTATTAAATTATACAAATTACCTTAGCTTTCTGGCAAATAGTATTGCTGTGAAATTTGTTCACAATGACAATACAATGTTATAATAATAGTTCCACCCTATCCTAAATATCTTTCGCTTTGCACCAAAAAATAATTGATCAGGTCATTCCTAAGCCTCAGTATCACTATGCCTATGTTTTAGCAGTTTAAAATATTCTCAGGAATAAAAAGGTAGCAATAAACACAAAATATAATTCAGAGACATGGCAGAAACATATCAGTATTATGCAAGAATTTTGTAACTTTTCTATTTGGAATTTAGGAACAGAGACAACATCTAAAAACTATCTCAGCGCTGTAAAAACTTACATCATGAATACCTAAACCTGTTTTCTCACCTGTGGCAAGTGTAACTGGAGTCCCTCACTAGGAATAGGTTGGTGAGATGGTGTTTGGTCCAACTGCATGTTAAACAGAGATGCAAGAGCTGACTGAGCTGCCCGAGCCTTTGCAAGTTTTTTGTTCCGCCCAGATCCTTCAAACATTTGGCCATCCACTGACACAGCCATGACAAAATTCTTGGCATGGCTCTCTCCACTTTCTGAAATAAATTCATATTTTAATCCTGGTCGAAGTTCATTTAGTATCATCACTGGATTCTTTCCACTGGTTGATGCATATGGTGATGGGACAGGGAGAGATGACTGGATAAAGCTACTGGCCACAGTGGATGAGAGACTGAAGTCTGCATTGGAACTAAAGGTACCATCTCCATTGGATTCCAAATAAAAGGAATGATCAGATTGAATTGGATTTTCAAATCCATTGAAGAGTGCATCTGAGAAATCGGCCTGGTCAGAAGTAAAGTCTGTATTTACTGAAAGAGTTCTTCCCATTGCAAGATGAGCTTCCGAAGCATTAGGAAATTGAACAAAAGACCTCAGGGCCTTCTCAGCTGCATGGAGTTTTGCTTTCTTTTTTGTAGGCCCAGACCCTTCAAACATCTGCCCATTAACTTCTACTGCCATCACAAAAATTGGAGCATGAACTGGTCCTGTTTGGGAGAGAAGCTTGTACTGTAAGCCAGGCTTGATTTCATTCAGCTGCATCAGAGCATTCTTGGGCAGCACTGGACCTGGAGTTTTCTTTTTCTTCTTTGGGCGGAACTTGGAGTGACCATTGTTCCCCTCTTCCAACAGCCGCTTCCTGCTGCTGGTGCCACCACCGTTAGGGAGTTGATTTCCCTCCCCAGCACCTTGCACAGTCCCATCTTTAGGTGAAATGTTGTCCATGTTGCAGTTCTCTTTAATATCAGTGCTGCCTGAACCTGTGGTGCCCAGAAAGAGTAACTTACAATGCCTTCGTTGCAGGACCTTGTAAATGTAAAATTTAGAGATTCCTTTATCTACCTTTGCAACTGGTTAAGTGATGTGTGCTCAAATATTACTGTTATTATTTATTAGCCATTCACACAGATTATTTAAATATTTTGTACTGTTAAGTATTGAATAGTTTTCAATCTACAAGTACAAAAACTGTTAAAATGTATATGATAAATGACGTTCTTAATTCTAAAATGAAAACAAATTATCCGATAATTCTCTAGAATCAAGCAATTTGCTCATATCTATTATAAAGAAGAAACATTCTTCCTTTGGAAAAAAAATGACTATGATTGACAATCTAATCGTTCCAATTATACTCTTGATGCCAAGCCTCTCTACAGACATTAACTTTCAGCATTCCTTTAAAGAAGCTCTTCTACATAAGCAGATATTAACCTAACTATTAGGTTTCCCATTAATGGTCCCTTTGTATTAATGCTGAATTTGCAGTCCCCGGAAGGTATTTTAAAATACAACCAGCACATGTCATCCTGCTTCCTTACCACACTTGTACAATGAATGCATGAAGTAGTCCCTCTGATGCCTTAGACTGTTTCAAGTAAATTTCAGGACATACATTTAAAAAAAAGAGCTGTCTTTGTTTTTTTTGAAAAATGTTTTTTCTCATATTCACAACTACTCCCGCTTGAAGAACTGACAACCAAGATAATTATCTGTTGTCTTTTAATTATTTGGAAGCTTCAATATTTATGTATGCCTGCTGAAGGTATAAACTGGAAAATGGAGCTATACAAGAGCTAGTCTTTGACAAAGATAGATATATTTGTATGAAAATTGAAGATATCAACAAGCTCTAATTCTTTCATCCACAAATAAAAACAAAACTCTCCTTTCATGACTGCTAAAGTAACTGCAGAAAAGAAAGATAGAAAAGATAGACTAGTCCAGAATAAGTTTTCTCAGAACTCAGTCTGCAACCACACTTTACTTAATTCATGGAAAGGAAGAGGAAGAATTTGAAAGAAGGAGGAAAATATATTATTGCATTCAAGTAAAACTAAGTAAGGTGTATAAAAGAAATATATCACACACTTTTTTTAAAGAAAATGGTATGAGATTCCATCAAAGTACACTATTGCATGACATGGACAGATATGTCTTAGTTCAAAAACTGTGTACACAAAAGTATTATCTTCAGAAAATTACATAAATATATATTTAGGATAGTTCTATACAACCAATCCTTGTTAGGGAAGGAAGAATACAAAATGGGAATGTTCAGGAAAACTACAAATGAAAATTCCCAGGTCTTGTGATTGTTAAAAAAACAAATTCAGAGCAATTTGATAGAATGGATTAGTTTGTGAATATATGCCATTGCGACATGACATCTTTACTTTCAAACATATCCATTAGTTCTATTCATTTCTTTTCAAGTTGAATCTTTTCAATTTGAATCCCTAGAACATTATAAAACACAGCTTAGCCATATACTATCAGAAAAGATATTGCCAAAAAAATTAAAGGGATTTATTTTGACATCAGGAGCAAATCTGTAGATATTAAGAGGCAAAGATGTATAATAAGTTTGAGTAAATAACACAGTTCAGGTATATGCATAGTAATGCCCTTCTATTATGTACAACTGAAGGGAAATAGAAATTATCCCTGCAGAACAAGTTATAATGAGAAAAACATGTTGGAACTGGAGCCATGCCTGGAATATAGGAATTTTGGGTTCTAGAAAAAAGAAAATAAGAGGAACAAGAATATATCATAATATCAATATATCTGACATGCAAGAAATAAAGCTATAGCAACCCAACAAATTTCCTATAAATTAATATTACTATTAGCCAATGATTGAAAATACTTTAATACCACAAAAATATACAAATCATTAGGGACTTAGAGTGAAATGAATAATCAACAATAACTGAAATAGCTTACTTATATGAAGATAAATTAATTATATGTAGATTTAACACTAAGTCAAATGCTCTTATGCCCCCCCAAATTGGAAATCAATGTATAAAAGTGTAATCCTTTCAACACAAGTCATTATGACATTATACTGAGAGGACTAGGATGTTAGAATTATATTAATGAAATATATTTGAAAAACTGAATAAAATGTAAAAGGTTTCATAAAAAAGAATAGAAACATTACATGAAAAACACAAAAAACAGATTCATCTTTGAAGGCAGATTTCAAGAACATACACTTAGAGGCTAGTTATTAGGGAAACAACAAAAGTTAAGTATTATTGGGCAGGGGGTGGTTCACATCCTCTTATTTCTCTGAGTACTTTGTAAGAAGTGATAGTGCTACCAGATGTCAATATGAATCAGTACTTAAAGTTCTAAAGTTCTTCTTCATCATGGGCAGTGTTGGGCTTCAGGGTTTAGTGACTATGATCTATTTTATCCTTCCTCAACCTAGTAACTGATTTGTGGCTGGAATAGTTGAGGACGCTAGTTTGGGGAAGGCTGCTTTGAGAGAAAACAATATTTTTACTGTTGGTTAAATATTAAGGTATCAAATTCATATTGAGGTATCAAATATGACATTTAATGGGTAGAGAAGTTAACAGCAATCTACTGTAAAAGTGCTTTATTAGCATCTTGTTTTCTCTTTCATATAGGACAAATCACCACATTAAATTGTATTCCCCACTCTTCATCTAACTGCTGATCTACAAGGGCTGTAACAGATTTATTCTGCCAGGTTAAATTCTATTTTAAGTAGCCTATTGATTATAGATAACCACCTTCTCATCTTTAGAAGTACTAACTACATAAAGCAATCGAAACCGCCAGAACAAAGAAAAGGAACACATATATATTTTTATATTGTATATATATATATATATGGGATACTATGGCATTTCCTGTAAACTAGACTTTTATTGTATAATCACTTTTTAACAAGTCTCTTGGTAAAGACTTGTACATCTCAGGATGCCTTTCCTTCAATCCTTTGATTCAAGTCAAACTGTTGGGCATGCTTCAGTATGGAAGGAAGGCCAGTCAAGGTCGCACCTGACATATTTGCAGCATTTGTTAGGGTCATTGTGCCATGGCAGGACTTATTGGCTCTGAAGTGTTACCTTACATGCCCTTCATACAATCATTTGGGCACCCCAGTATATATTTTTTTCCAACTGCAAGCCCGCTTAAGCTTATTCAGTAGTAATTATCTAACAGACAATTTGGTTTCTTGACTCATACCAGGCTACTTTCAAGAGATAGCTCACATATAGAAGGCTATCAGCTGTAGCAGTCTCACTACCTGTAGGCAGGTGAGGGCACTGAAGGAATGCTAAGTAGGGCTCCTCTTAATTCTGAAAATGAATCCTAATGAAGAAAATGTAAGGTGCCTTCTGCTGCTCAAGTGTCCATTTTTTCATCAGAGAGTTATCTATCACCAATTGCTCTATGAGATTGAGCAAACAAACAAAAAGGCAACATATGACCTATTTTGAGGATTGTCAAGTAGGATATAAATCTACTAAGTTAAGCTTAAAATAGAAACTTGAATTAGGAAACCTTTAAATGCTGAGAGGGATTACCAACAATTCCGTTCAATTCAAGCTAGAGGCCTTAAAATACACATTACTGCAAAAAAAACTTTTTTTGTACTTAGAATATGCACATGTAAACAGTAATCTTCCACAATTTTTAAAAAGTTATTTCAATGTTATTCTTTTTTGTTAAAAACAACATAGTAAATGTTGAAGCCTTGATAACAGTCCAGCAAATCACTGCTTTATTTTTAATAAGTGCCACATGTCTTAATTAAACTTAGCAAAATATACAAGGAATCCTACAAGGAGTAAAAAGTAACATTCTGCTTTGCTAGAGAAAAATATTCTAAAGATAGACATTTTTAAATATCTGATGTACATATCGATTGAGAGATCATGACTGGATTTCAAAATCTGATCTCCTGGATGACACATTTAAATTTGCTTTAAACTTAGCAATTAAAACATGCACACACCACTTCACCTAGTTGACAAAGCTGATGGAATGGCTATTAAATTTTCATTTATAACATCCTCCAACAAAAGCTTGATAGGTTACTCCTTTCGGTGCTCAAAAGAACAGAAAATTAGAAGAAGCTGGATAGAAAGAGATTGGGTAAAATACACAAGTTAAAAAGCATATTATTACAATAAATGCAAATAAAATAAATGCTACAAATATTTTCATATTTCTAAGAACTACTTCCTTTGGAATATGTTATCCTATATTTTACTTAAGGAACAACTTTGTAGCAAGATAGTATTCAAATAATTTGGAAACTGTACATGTTTAGAACATTTTTTCTGTTGCCTTTAAAAATTACCAAAAAAAAAAGTTTTGGAGGTTTTCAGATTGTTTCAAGCTGGACTTATAAATATATGAATTTGATTTTCACTTGATTAAAGGAACACTTTTGCCTTCAAACCTTTAAGTTGTTTCCAAGGCTTTTAGAAAGGTTTTTGAAATTGTTTTCTCTTAAGATGAGTAATGGATATGTATGCCCATAGCTCTTTAAAACAAATGAGAGATTAATTATTTTTAGCACTTCTGTATCAGCCCAATATTTAAGATCATTTTAATTTAGTAGAGAGAAACACCTTGTTTCAGATTTAATTATTTTTAAAATAGCTACCTCTCTAGGAACCCAGGAATAACATTGCAGAATCACACCAAGCCATGCAGCATTTTATTGTTCACAATGACCAATTAAATGTCCCAGGGATGCTCAGAAGCAAAAACTGGGGATATAGCCTTCTCCTATCATTGCTTTCAGGCAACAAGTGTTTGAAGGCATGCTGCTTCTCCTAATCCATTTCATCTACTGATAAGAGCTAGAATTGTTATTAAGGGAAAAGAAAAATCCAAAATCATTTGTATACATACTTGTCTACACATTTTAATTCTTATGCAATTAAATTTTCCTTTAACATATTTGGTATTTGTTTACATTTTTTACATTTGATAAATTACTATTATCCACTGAGTTTTACATACTTTTTTCAGACCTCATCTTTCCTCATGTCATGAAAAATCAAAAGTGCTACACTTACACCTTATTAATGAAAAATAAGTAAAAACCTCAAATGTAGTCCTATTTGTATGATGCAATTGTTTTGAAATCTAAAACACAGAATAAATTCATATGAAATGTAAGTAGTTTGGTATCTTCTTAAAAACTGGTGAAAAAATTATAATTAATGTTCACCATTATGATTATAGTTTTCATGATTATAAAATCCTGCAGTCAAGGCAATATAGGATTAAATAAAGGGGGAAAAGACTGTATCAAACAGGATAATGTTTATGAAAAGGAGACTTACCAAAGGGGCAGAAATAATAATTTCCTGTCCTTTTAAAACATTTATTGAATTCAACTCCCAGTTGTTTTGTAAATATATCTCAGCAGGTTTCTTAGCTATAACAAGTAGTGTTTTTCAGTGACCACTTGCAAATTGTTTTTTACTTTCCAATGTAGCCCATAGTTCTAATATTTTCTGGCATTTTCTATCTCCTATAGCCAGTTACATCTATTGAGGGGGGAGAAGTGGGCAGGTGTAGAATGATGAAAGTTGTCATCATATGTAGCTGACCCATTTGGTATGTATATGGTTATGTTGCATACACTTTCAAAGGGGGCGAGAAGTGTGCAGCACAATGCCTACACAAGGTATACAATATCTCTAGGAAGGGTTTGATATGTCCTCCCATTGCAAGAGACTTTAATTACAAATGTAAAAACCTAAATATAGATTCTTCATGAACAATCAGAAACAACTATTGGTTTCAGTGAGAATTACTCCCATCTACAAAAGTATAGATCACAGGAAGACATGCCGCAGTCAGTTAGCCATTATTAACAATTTTTCCAATCTGATCCTATATACACAGTGATAAAAATACAGACTTCTGAAGCTTTTATATTTAGAAAATCATTCTTATTTATGAATAAATGCTTTCTTTAAAATGTAAAAATTAAAAGTATAAGTCAGGATTTTTTACTGTACTGTTTCTTCCTTTACTTCTTATGTATGGAACTGATAAATTAATATTCTTTCATAAAGGAACTTTTTTGAGAATTCATCTTTTGAATCCTATTCAGTACTAAAAGCTTCAGGTCTTTCAGCATTTTTTGTGTGGAAATGACAGCATATTTGCACTGTTTATACTGTCAGTGTGGATTTGACAAATATTTTCCCATCAATCATTGCTTGGGCCTTAAAGAATTACTGTATTTATAATTATGTCAAACAAGCAATCATCATTTTTTTTTGCACTCTAGGAGACTGCCCCTTATCCTCAAATGCTGTCATTGTATCTTACTTCATACAACAAAAATTGATTCATATTGCTGTATGTAAGCATTAAAATGTGGTTAGAAAATTCAAGCAAATACGAACTTGCTCTTCTAGTGTAATTTCTTGCTAGAGTGGACAACAGTAGCAACAGTATCCTTATAGAAGTTAATTGTGAAAATAGCAAGAAGTCCAGTATTCTAAACTTTTAAAAAGGAAATTGTGTTAAAATATGAACTTTATTTAGCCTCCAAAAGTCTTTTTTCCTCTCCAGTATTTTAAGACTTATTTGCAACCTCCTTCTCTCAATACTGAGACATTTTCATAGATGAAATTTTAACAAGTTAAACTGACTGATATAGTTTACCATTACACTGTAACACAGAAAATCTAATAATTGAACATAAGTAATTCAGTGCTAATACTTACTATTAGACACTCATACACACGTACAAAAAATAGTAAATCTAGTGGTGTAATGCAACTACTGATTTTGCATGAAATGTAAATGATTACTTCCTTGCTAATAAGAAATCTCTTTTTAATGTATCTTGTGATTTTACAACTTTTCTCAAGCAAAAGATGAAGTTATATCTACAGATCAGTAGAATTAGTTAAAATATTGTATCATTTAACACTGGAACCTGAAAGAAATATAATTTAACATTTTTTTAGCATATCAAAGTAACATACATAAC
>JANHZU010002642.1:118583-130981 GCA_032468055.1 Acrochordus granulatus | reverse complement strand
CCTTTTGGATAAAAGGTGAAACATCTTCTACTTGAAAAAATCCAATCCAGATGCCTGTTTTTTAAACTTTTGTTGCGGTCTTGTTTTTTTAAAAAAAAACTGGAAGTGTTTTCAGGCAAAGCATATGCTCACTTGAATTGCTTTAAAGTAGTTGCTGGATCAGATCAGTAAGGTCACATCATTCATCCCTACAGCTTCATACCTGAGTTTCTCAAGTTACTTAGGAACTTCCCATATCATTCATCTATTACAATGAAGGAGAATTGCTAGTATGAAAACACTCGGTATTTTGGACATCCCTAAACATGAAAAAATTAAAGGGAGCAAGATAACCAAGCAGTTAAAAAAGTTGGGCTTGTCAGATGGAAGTTCAAGACTGAGGAGCTGCATAACTTGATGAGCTTCTGTTATCAGCTCAAGCTTCTGCAAACCGAGCAGTTCAAAAGCATGCAAAAAATGCAAGTAGATACACAGGTACCACTTCCAGTGGGAAGGTAACAGTGTCTCTGTATTCAATTTATAGTCATGCCAGTGAAATGACCACAGAAGCATCTATGGACAATGCTGGCTCTTTGGCTATGAAACAGAGATGAGCACTGCCCCCTAGAGTCGGACACAACTGGCAGAGGAAACCTTTACCTTTAAAAATGTAAAGTAGGAGGGCAACATACTTGTTTTCAAATTTTACACAAATACACATCGCAGGAAGTTGGAATTGGTTACTGAATGCATGCTCTTTTGAAGTGTCAGATTTCTTAGTATGCAATGTGTGAAATAGATTATGGTAAAAATGAAGCAGGTAATTATTAAGCTTAACAGCCTATAAAACAAGGTTTAAAAATGAAAATAACTAGCTTATGGAAATCTCCATTTCTCCTGAGCTATGTTTTAAGAAAAATATTTTAATATTGCTTGAATCATAATGGGGTTAGTAACTAATGCTATAATTCAGGATTGCAAAACCCAGCCATTATAACTTAATGGTTGCATGAAATCTTAATTCTCCTAAATTATTAACCTCCAATACTCAGGGAATTTTCTAAACCTGTAAAAGAGAATTTTAATGTTTTAGAAAATTTAAACAAGTGAAGCTATTGTGTAAGATGAAAATAAAGGATAATGTTTTTCAGAGTAGAAAAACATTATCATGATATTTCTTTGAAAAAAAAGCTGTAGGGAACATTGCGACCTAAAACTTAACAGAAGCATGGGCAGCAACTGAATGTATAGTTGGAAAAGTTATTAATTTTAATCACACACATATACATACACAATTAAGAATGTATCAAATGCACAAACATTCGGGTCCATATACCAACTTCCAGAATTCTTCAAAACAGTAATTTTTCCTCGGGAATTCTGTGAATTCAGAAGGGCCCCAGCTTGGAAGGTTGAATAGTAAGTGAACCTGTATGAACAGTACAGAAATCACTGCCAAAAACATCACAGTATATTCACATTTAATAGATAATCTTGAGATGACAGGAGAATAAAATGGAGGGGAAAATGATTGCAGAATCAGCAGCAATAATGGAAAACAATGGAAGAGAACAGACATGAACAAAACTGGGATGAAAACTTCAGTCACCATTTTTTTGAAAAAATTCCATCTGCATTTAATGTGACAAAAATTACTAAGCACTGAACTGGCTGGTATTAGAGAATGTCATGAGCAAGATCCTAATTATTTTTATTAGAAATTGCAATGAATGTATGGATTTTAAGAGATTAATATTACATATGTAGTTTTAACTACATATTTTTTCTCTTCAGAACAAACATAAAAACTTAATTTTCTTTTCAAAAGAGACCACAATTTCATCAACAAACTGAATGTTCATTTGGTAGTAATAGGAGTAGGATTATAGTCATTGAAAAAATGAAAAAGAAAACCAACTGTAAAACAGCAAATAAAAAATAATAAAACTTAATAATTGTAAAACTGATGTGGTCAAAATATGGTATATTGTACTTTACAAATAGGAAAACAAAACAGAGTCACATTCAGGGAAATAAAAATCACATTGATCAGATGGTAACAACTGTAAATAAAATGCTTCTGAATGACCTGATAATATAACTAGACGGAGTTATTAGATACAATTGGGCACTGTATGGCATTATAGCAAAATGGATTAATGTTTCAGGAACTCTATCACAGTGGCAAAATCTTTGTTTAAGAGGGATACTTCATAATTTCCACTCAAAGACAGTTTTTTGAAGGGCATTAAATTTTGGCAGGCTGTTCTGAATTTGGGAATTCACTCAATGCTTTGGTTTAGCTTTGGTCAAGGCACCATGTCATTCTTAAAAGTCAACAGCTAGCTAAGCATTTTATAGTGTCATATTTCAGCAGTGCACAATTATGCTGATAAACCCGATATGTAAATTTGTAACTCCCATATGGAGAGATAGTTTAGTATAATAGTTAAAAGGCTAGGCAAGAAAACAGGAAATCATGAGTTCTAGTCCCACCTTAAATTCAAAACTAGCTGGGTGACTTTGGGCCAGTCACTCTCTCTCAGCCCTAGGAAGAAGGTGATGCACTCCCAAAAATGTTGCCAAGAAAATTGCAAGGACTCTCATGTTACAAAATCCTATTCAAGTTTGTGGAATTTGGTTAACAGGAAGTACAAAAAAATATTTGTATAATGATGAAATGAAAGAGGTTATGGATGAAAAAAATGCATGTTAAGAGAATGATTAGCTTCCAAAGAAGGGGATGAAGTTGCATATATTGTATAGTGTACTTATAGAGAAAAAGAGAATTGCAAATAATTCAGAAATAAGAAAATGGTTAAAATTTCAAAAGGCATTTAGAAAGTGAGTAAGTTAATGGGAATAGAAAATTGTTTTGGAAATGAGAAAAGGATGGAACAAGACACCTCTAGAAGAATGAATGGAATTACGAATAATGAAATGATTTGGGTAACCTTAAATGAGGGACTATTGGAAGGAACAGTTTAGAGATTGCATGGAATCAATAGTGATACACTGAAGACTGGAACTGAAATGAATACTATAAATGTTAGTGTCCAGAAAATAAATGGAGGAAAAGGAAGCATCTAATATAAGCATGCTGAAAAGTGGAAATTTTAGTATGCCAAGAGAAGAAACTTCTTTGTTTATTATAAATATAAATCTTGGAATGTATTTAAAATAGTTCTTAATATTCTATGTGCTATATACACTCCATTTGCTGTTTGGCACTGGGATTTGCAATCTAACTATTTTGGATCAATTTGAGTAAACCGATATGGAATGGCAGAGTCATCACATCTCCTATCAAATGTCTCACCATGACGTGCTCAGATGCTGTGTGCTGATTGCTTTATAAACTTGGCAACCTTTATGCCATGTTTATGACTGTATGCCCACTGAACAACTTTTGCATTTGAAAAAATATATATAGCAGTGTAATAGCACCTCAGGTAAAAATGAGCTCCAGTTTAGATCCTGTCCTGCAGACAGAAACCTTTTTCCACAAATGTATGTTTCCAATGGTTACACTGAGGAGGAGAAGAAAGGAGGAATAAGTACTTCACTGTCATATTCATATACATATCCATCCATCCATCATCTACACATGCGTGCATACACACAAACATAAGTAAATCCACAAATAAAAGAAATGTTAGCATTTATCTCTTGTTCTGCTGGAAGAGAATATTGGTATTCAGAATGTTCCTTCCTAAGACCAGCCTTAGATTAGTATTTTTGTAGTTCAATCCCACCACCTGTCTTGCTCCTTAATTCTCATCCATTTGGGCCTATGTATATTTATTTATTTTACACATGTCTATGCCGCCAATTTCCAAAGACTCATGGCGGCTTACATAGATTAGTTATTTATACAATTGTGTGAAATAACCCCGCCCCCCCGCTGGCTGGCAATGTTGCATCTGGGCATCTCCGCAGTTCCTGCTCCGCCCCCAGCAGGAAGGTGGGCTGCTTCCAACTCGCCGCTCAACTCTTCGTCGCTTGCCTTCTCGCCACCCGCCTCGCCCGTCCCGCCGAAGCCAGCCAGCTCCCACAGAAGTGGTACCTGATTTATCTACTCGCCAGTTTTTACGTGCTTTCGAACTGCTGGGTGGGCAGAAGCTGAGGCTAAGTGATGGGCGGGTGCTCACCCCGTCATGCGGAGCTGTGAATCGAACCTGCCAGCATGCCGGCCATTTCTGGTAGACATAACTGGTGGCACTATATCCAAGAATATCCAAAATGCCAAGTTTATTGTTATAGGTTTATTAAGTAAATAGGGACTAATACTATTTGGTTCAGATAGTAACTATTCCACACAGATAATCTCCTTTTTATCATAGAAGATTTACAGATATTACTCTACTGATATATGAAACCTACCTCAGATATCTCTGATCACCTAGCCCATATTTCTTTCCACAGATCCCTAAACGAGGCCAGAGGCACTGTGGGAGTTTGCGCTCTAACATTATGGTAGTGGGAACAACCTGAAACACACAAATTGAAAAATTGGGTCGTCAACATGTTTTATTAAATCAAATGGCACCTCTGCTGTTCTGGCTAGAAGCTATTAGCTTCCTCTCTTGAGATAGTTGATGAGAGCACATAGACTGAAGAATCATGTGATTTCTATTCTGCAGTTTCTTTGGAAGAGTAGAGTATGAACATTTGATGACATATGAAACAACATTTGGAACCACTGTACATCCAGTCTTGATGTTTCAAGAACTCCACATGTAAAGTATTGCATATTCCTTTTCATTGTTTAATTCTTCAGCAGAAATTTACAGGGTACATTATTGCCCTTAACTTCCACACAAACACTGACATGCTATGTAACCTTGGGTAATATCCGTAAAGCAGGTTTTGGAGTTTCGCTTGGGGCCAACATGCAACATACCTTGATGAACTGCAGTATATCCATAACTACAGATTTAGGAAATGGTCCAAGTATGGTCCACTCTGATGGAGGCAAGCAAGGTCAGAATAGGTTTTTTATCCTTTCCTCAGATATTTTTTGGCATTTTTTTTAGTCTTCCCTTAAAAGTTGGCAGCACCGCTTTTTCTTCCTCCTCAATTTTTCTCCAATCAGATTATTACGATAGTAATTCTTAAAACTCTTCCAGCATCCTTTTCAGTCTCTGGATTTCTGTAGATATGATTCTTATCCTCAATCATACATCATGTATTATGCATGCATGTACATAAATATCATATTATGTGAATAAATTGGGAACTACATATTCATCTTTTTTTAAAAAAGGTTTTATTTTGTATCCCCTCCCAAATTCAATTACATATACTTAAAACAGGTATGATTATTGAAATCCTGTTTCTCCAATAATAATTGTATAGTCAAAAAGAGTGACTGATCCAAAGAATGACTGGAGCACTTGGAATCACAACATAACAGAGTCACTTGGTTGAGATGGGTGGCTATAGAAACTAACTAAATAAATAAATCCAAATCTAATTCAGAAAGGATACTGAATTAGACATTTTAGTTTCAATTTTATCATGAGAAGATTCCTCCCTGGTGCAGAATTTTGTTAAATGGCCACAAGAAGAGTTTTCTGAACTTCTTTTCTACTTTTCATTAGAGAGAATTTACCTAAAGAGAATAATGTGCTCAGCTCCCCTCCCCAGACTGTACAATCCATCATGTACAATCTATTTTTAGGCAAAAGCTTCATCCCCTCACTTGTGCTCTCCAAAGTTCATCCCGCTCATGGGCCACACGCCAGTGGGTATCCCCCATCATGGCAATGAGGAGGTTGAGCATCAGAAGGGCCGTAATGACAGCAAAAGCAGAATAGGTGATACCATACATGAAAGGTAAGTCCATCTCATAGTTGGCAGGTCCATCAATGATGGTGAGAAACAGTTGAAATGTGCTGTAAAGTGCCATGGGATAGCTATAAAAATGGCCTAGTTCATCTGGATCTTCTGTCTGGAAAATAATGTAAAATTCTGCCAAAGAAAGCAAAAGAACATGAGTTCAGTTTCTAATTTAAAAATGTGCCCTTGTTGAACAGTTGCCATATGAGCTTTTGTCTGCTCCTTTTGCACCCCTTTTGCAGAAGAAACTCTTCCCAGATATGTACAGTATAACATCCTTTCCAATAAGGCTTCTCCATTAAACATACTTTTTCTGTAAATCCTTTGGCCTAATCTTGCATATGGTTACTGACTGAATTATTGGACTGGACTGAATTGCCAAAAATGGATAATATAACTTTGATAGGTATAGGTAGATAGTTTACAGACAGACAGACAATCTTGCCCAGACTGAACCTATTACAATTCTCAATGATTACTTTTTACAGCAATTAATTTCTTGGGAATAATGAGAGGAAGGATTAACAAGGAAATGCTGCTAAGAAAAGAGATGCCATTCAATCACTCTGCAAATCATTTTTAAATGCTCTCTCTTTCTCAGTCTGATGGAGAGGAAGCCTTTAGATCTTTTAACACAGAGAGTGTTTATATACTCAGCATAAGGTGTAGCTAGAATTGTACCTAAAAAACTGTATGAAGAATTGATGCTGACGTTCTACCACCACACTTCTATTGATGTGTGTTTGCATTTGCTTATATTGGTCTCTTATTGTCATATCTCCTATGCTGCAAAAATTTAGATTTTAACTACTGTGAAGCAATAATCTTGCATTTAAGGATTTGGAGGCAGATGGAGACAGAATGAAATCTTGCTACAGAAAGAAGCAATAATGGAGGATTGAAAAAAGAAATTAAACTATTTTTAAAATAATTTAAATAAAGGTACTAATTTAAGAATGGTTTGGGATGAGAGTAAAGCGTTTATTTTTTTCTTCTGTTCAATTGTGTCTGATTCTTGGAGATTGCTTAGACAAGTCTCTGCAGTTTTCTTGGCACATTTTTTTCAGAATTGGTTTGCCACTGTCTCCTTCCTAAGGTTGAGATAAAGTGAGTGACACAAGGTCATTCAGCTGTCTTTGTGCCTAAAGCAGGACTAGAACTAACAGTCTTCCAGTTTCTAGCCTGATGCACTTAGCCATTATACCAAAAGCTTTTATTACAAGCCATTTTATACAATATAACAATGAACTTAAAAAGTAAAGTCAAGAGAAAATACAAATTATTTTGCATGAGAAAAGAATTACAACATTATCAGAGAAAATAAATATTACTCAGCTTCTACAACATCAATTATTTATATTAACAGTAAGAAAAATGGAAATAAAAATGAGTTATGCAAAGCAAAAAAAAACACCTGAGTTTGCAAATAAACCAGGGAAGTTGCATGGTGGTGCAAGCAGTTAAGAGCTCAGCTTGCTGGCTGGAAGGTCAGCAGCCTGAGTTCAAGACCTGGTATTGCCATGCAACAGGGTGAGTTCCTGCTGTTCCTCCTCAGCTCCTACCCATCCAGCAGTTCGAAAGCATGCAAACACAAGTAGATGAATGGGTACCCTTTCCAGGGGAAGCCGGCCAGCAGCGAGGGGAGTAGAAAATCAGTGCTGGACCTGCCTGAGCTTGAGGGTAGAGCAGGAGCCGTGGAGGAAGCCCCCGGACACGAACACTGCCAGTCAGCTGGGGGGCAGGGTTTAATTTAAAAATATTTAATGTTGAAAAGTTTAAAAATGTTTAAAAAATGTTAAAATGTCGATTGTGAGCCACCAAGAGTCCATTAGGAAATTGGCAGCATATAAATATGATAAATAATAAAGTGGTTATCATATAAATTATGAAAATAAAATTATATTGAAATTAAAAGTGGGAGATATTGGACAATGCAGCCATATACAAATTAATATTCTAATTTGTATAATCTCTTTAGGGAAAATAGATGAATATCTAAAGAAATAAAATTTACTAAAGGTTATAGAGGAAGAGAGGCAACTTACGAACGGACCTATAACAATAAGGGAAGTTTCTGAGGCTATAGCAATGATTAAAATAGAAAGGTTTCCTGGATCAGATGGCTCATCAGGTTCTTATTACAAATATTTTGAGGACAAATTTTTACAACCTTTTTCAAAATACAATGAATTAATTCCTACAGAGGAAAGATGTCAGAAAGTTGAAAAGAGGCCATTACAGCAGTAATATTTAAAGAGGGACAAGATTTGACTTTAACAAGAAACTACAGGCCAATATCATTATTGAATAATGACTATACATTGTTCACAGTGATCCCAGCTGATATACTGAAAATAATTTAACAAGAATTCATCATGAGGATCAGTGTGGGATTTTACCTAAAAGGCAGTTTAAGGACAATGTTAGAAATATATTGGATGTTTTGGAATACCTGGAGCAACATAATAAAGAACAAGTTGCATTGATCTCTGATACAGAAAAAGCCTTTGATAATTTGAACTGGGCTTTCTTGTTTAAGTTTCTGCAAGACATTAATTTTGGAAATAACTTTATAAAATGGATAAGAAGCATCTATCAAAGAAAGCACAAATAATTGTCAATGGAGATTTAATAAAAAAGGAACCAGGCAGGAATTCCCACTGTCCCTCTCTTGTTTATTTTAGTTCTGTAAATATAGAATAGAGATATAAGTCAAAATGAGAGGATTGTGGGAGTAAAGATTAAAAAAAGAAACTTATAAGTTTAGAGTTTTGCAGATGATTTGGTGTTTGTTCTGGAAGATCCTTTAAAGATCTTGATATATGAATAGGCAAATTAAAAGAATTTGGTGCTTTAGCACATTTTAAGTTTAATAAAAAGAAGACAAAGATGTTAACAAAAATATAAAAGTAGAAGTAAAAAAAACCCCGATGAATAAAACAGGTTTTAACAATAAAAAGAAGGTAAAATACTTGGGTATAATTTTGTTTCATATAAACTGTATGTTATTCCAAAATAATTATATTAGATTTTGAAATTAAGTTAAGAAGATATGCTAAAATGTGAGAAATTAAAATTGTCATTGTTGGGGAGAACCTATGTGATAAAAATGAATGTTCTAACTATAATGTTTTTGTTTCAACAATACTTGTTTTAACTGAAACACCATTTAAAAAGTGGCAGACGGATATATCTAAACTTATGTGGCAGGGGAAAAAATCATGACTTAAATATTGTTGTTATTCAGTCGCTCAGTCATGCCCAACTCTTTGCAACCCCATGGACTGCAGTATGCCAGGCCTCCCTGTCCTGCACTGCTTCCCAGAGTCTGCCCAAATCCACACCCTTCACGTCCACAACACCACCTAACCATTTCATCCTCTGCTGTCCCCTTCTCCTTTTGCCTTCAGTCTTTCCCAGCATCACAGTCTTTTTCAATGATCCTCTCTTCAAACTAGGTGGCCAAGGTATTTGAGCTTTAGCTTCAGTATCTGACCTTCCAATGAACAGTCAGGGTTGATTTCCTGTAGGATTGGCTGGTTTGATCTCCTTGCAGTCCAAGGGATCCTCAAGAGTCTTCTCCAGCACCACAATTCAAAGACATCAATTCTTCGGTGCTCAGCCTTCCTTATAGTCCAGCTCTCACAGCCATACATTACTTTCATTATGGGAAAACCATAGCCTTGACTATTTGGACTTTTGTCAGCAAGGTGATGTCTTTGCTTTTTAATATGCTGTCTAGGTTTGCCATAGCTTTCTTCCCAAGAAACAAGCATCTTTTAATTTCATGGCATACCATCTGTAGTGATCTTGGAACCCAGGAAGATAAAACCTGTAACTGCTTCCATTTCTTTCCTTTCTATTTGCCAGGAAATGATCGGATTAGATGCCATAATCTTAAATTTTTTTAATGTTGAGTTTTAAGCCAGCTTTTGCACTCTTTTGTGTTGTGATTCACACAATCAAATCCTTTAGTGTAGTTAAGGAAGCAGAAATATATCTTTTTCTGGAGCTCCCTTGCTTTCTCCATGTTTCAGCAAATGTTAGCCATTTGATCTCTAGTTCCTCTGCCTCTTTGAAACCCAGCTTGTACTTCTGGATTCAATACTGTTGAAGCCTAGCTTGTAGTATTTTGAGCATAACCTTGCTAGTGTGTGGAATTTATTAAATTTATATGCCACCAACTTCAAAAGCTACTCTCAGCGGCTCACAATAAAAAAAATAAAAAGCATAGCTAAGGGATAAAAACCAGTTATAAAAATCACCAACATTACCTAAGGAGGGGTGGATATCTGTCAGGGGAGGAGTGACTCAATCCATCAGCTACCTCCAAGATGACACACCCCCATTTGGTCCCCCAAGCCAGCTGGCAGAACCAGGTATTCAGGATCTTCCGGAAAGCTGACCTTACCTCAGGATATTCCACAGAACATGCCCAAGCCAGCTGGCAGAACCAGGTCTTCAGGATCTTCCGGTTGGATCTGACCTTACCTCAGGATGTTCCACAGAACTGGGGCCACAGCAGAGAAGGCTGCACACGTATGATCCTAGCCAAGACCTCAGCCACCCTTTGATACCAGACCATAATCAAGACTTAGGCAAGACCAAGCAACAGTGTTCCCAGGACATCCTCCAGCTCCCTCCAGGACCCTTCCAAGTCCATCCGTTGCCATGGGTGGACCATTTGAATAGGTCCAGTAACATTGTGGAAGGGGGAGGCATATGAGAATCTCAAAGACACCAAACAAGTGAAATTGTACAGTAATTTCAACATTCTTTGGCACTGCCCTTCTCTGAGATTGGAATGTAAACTGAAATTTTCCAATCCTGTAGCCATGTTGAGTCTTCCAAATTTCCTGGCATATTGACTGCAGCACTTAAAACCATAATCTTTTAGGATTTTAAATAGTTCATCTGGAATACTGTCACCTTCACTAGCTTTGTTAGTAATGCTTCCTAAGGGCCAGTTGACTTCACATCCAGGAAGTACAGCTCTCGATCAATGACTACACCATCATGATTATCAGGGACATTTAGATTTTTCTTGTATAGGTCTTCTTGCCACCTCTTCTGAATCTCTTCTGTTTCTGTGAGATCCCTATCATTTTTGTCCTTTATCATGCCCATTTTTGCACAAAACATTCCTTTGATATTTCCAATTTTCTTGAAGAGATCTCTACTCTTTCCTCTATTTCTTTGCACTGTTAATTTGAGAAGACCTTCTTATTTCTCCTTGCTATTCTCTGGAAATATGCATTCACTTGAATATATCTTTTCCCTTCTCCCTTGCCTTTCACTTTCCTTCTCTCCCCAGCTATTTGTAAAGCCTCATCAGACAGCCAATTTCTTGCATTTATTTTTCTTGGAGATGGTTTTGGTAGTTTTTTACTCTTGTACAGTGTTATGCACCTCTGTCCATAGTTCTTCAGGCCCTCTGTCTACGAGATCTAATCCCTGAAATCTATTCCTCACCTCCACTGTATATTCATAAGGGATTGATATATTCATTGAGATCATAAGGGATATCATACCTGAATGGACTAGTGGTTTTCCCTACTTTCTTCAATTTAATCCTAAATTTTGCAATAAGAATCTCATGTTCTGAGCCACAATCAGCTCCACAGTCAGCTCCAGGTCTTGTTTTTAGTGACTGTATAGAGCATCTCCATCTTTGGCTGCAAAGAATATAATCAATCTGATTTTGTTGTTGATCATTTGGTGATGTATAGAGTCACCTCTTAGGTTGTTGGAAAACTGTATTTGTTATGACCAGTGTATTTTCTTGACAAAATTCTGTTAGCCTTTGTCCTACTTCATTTTGTACTCCAAGAACAAAGTTGCCTATTATTCCTGTTATCTTTTGGCTTCCTATTTTAGCATTTCAATCCCCTATGTTGAAAAGGACATCTCTTCTTTGGTGTAATTTCTAGAAGATGTTGTCGGCCTTCATAGAATCAGTCCACCTCAGCTTCTTTGGCATCAGTGGTTGGGGCAGAGACTTGGATTACTTTGATTTCGAATGGTTTGCCTTGGATTCGAACCAAGAACATTTTGTCATTTTTGAGATTGTACTCCAGTGCAGCTTTTCTCACTTTTATTGACTTTGATGGCTACTCCATTTCTTCTAAGGGATTCTTGTCCACAGTAGTAGATACAGTGGTCATCTAAATTAAATTCACCCATTCCTGCCCACTTAATTTATAAATTCCCAAGATGTCAATGTTCAATCTTGACTTCTCATATTTGACCACATCTAGATTATCTTGATTCACAATCTGACATTCCAGGTTCTGATGCAATACTGTTCTTTACAGCATTGGACTTTCCTTTCAGCTCCAGGCACATCCACAGCAGAATTTTGGCTTTGTTCCAGCCACTTCACTTTTTCTGAGCTATTTATAATTGCCCTCCACTATTGTCACCCTGCTTATTGAACTTATATGCAGAGTACATCATGCAAAATTCTGGGCTGAATGAATCACCAGTTGGAATTAAGATTGTCGGGAGAAATATCAACAACCTCAGATATGCAGACGATACCACTCTAATGGCAGAAAGTGAAGAGGAGCTAAAGAGCC
>JANHZU010002642.1:100587-118483 GCA_032468055.1 Acrochordus granulatus | reverse complement strand
GAAAAGACTGTGATGCTGGGAAGGATTGAAGGGAAGAGGAGAAGGGGATGGCAGAGGATGAGATGGATTGATAGCATCATCAGTGTGATGGGCGTGGACTTGAGAAGACTCTGGAAGGCAGTGCAAGACAGGGGGGCCTGGTGTAATGCAGTCCATGGGGTTGTGAACAGTCAGACACAACTGTGCAACTGAACAACAACAACATTACTATAAGAGTTTTCTTCTGAATTTTTCTCCTGAATTATGGCTACTCAGTATTTGCTTTTGTCTGGCTTGAATCTGTTGCTTATCAGGGCTGAAAAAACAACAACCAGGCAATCTAAACTCACAATGAAAATTAACTGCTCCCTTTAAGTATTCAACACAGATATGCACAAGCTTCCAGAAGTGTTCTAGAATATTCAGACTTATGAAGTCCCTTTACCTCTGCTATCTCTTTTCTATTCCCAACCCACACCGTGGGGAAAAAATATGCTGCAGATGAGTCCAGGTACCAAGAAGTGGAGGACTTCCCTGAAGATAGAACTGCCCACAGGCAAGTTCTCCTTTATAACAGAAGAGAAATGATTGATTAAATGATTGACAGCAGGTGTTACGCTGAACATTGAGTGAAGGAAAACTTATTTTAAAGTAGTAAGTTACTTATCGTTGGAAGTCTTTTTAAAGAGGGGCTGTAAATTAATGATGCTAGATAATATTTAGATGCTATTTCTATTTCATATAGCTGTTCTAGCTTGGAATTCAGAAATATTTGACTATTTGAAAAAGTAAGTTCATCTCTTTCTATATGCTAGATCTGAAAGATAGCCACAAAGGTATGGAGAAAGGAGTCCTATTTTTATTTATTGTTCAACAGATGGTGGCATCAGATCATGCTGAGGAAAGCTGGGTTAAACCTAACAGCAATCTGCAGATGAAGGCCTGATAGAGAAGTCCAACATAAGTGATACCACATCTTCCCACTTGCTAAATAAAGAATCTGATGATTCTTTTCATCAAAGATCAAAAAAAGTTATTGATAATAAAGATATCTATCAATCTATCTATCTCTCTATCTATCTCTCTATCTATCTATCATCACTTCCCTTTGTGGGAAATCCCTTACTTTTTGTATCATGATGGTAAAGGGCCCAAGCATCTGAAATCCTCGTGCAAAATACATAATATTGCACCAGCCAAGCACTAGAGCAAGAGACATGGGTATCACCTCTCCATTGGTGCTAATGAGATGCATTGCCATGGTCAGAAGGATCATACAGGCATACAGGATGCTGCAGAGGTAGAAACAGTAATGAAGAACAGAATTTGTATTGTTTATTTTTCCAATAACATTCAGCAACAAATCAACTAGAAAAGAATCTTACATGATGGCGTGGAAAGGTCCGCCCAGGATAGTTTTCCCAAAGTACTTGGTAATTCCAAATCTGAATATATCTGGAATCTGGAATCAATTGATTGATCAAAAGTGTGTTCTACTTAAAAACAATAACTTCATTTTCCCATCCATATAAAAAGAAACAACAAAATCCCAAGGCATTCAGAGACATTAGATTTAAACTGTGTCTGGTTTGCAGACTGAAACCTCCAGGACTTTTTTAAAACACTAGAATCTGAATGAATTATCTGAACTGTAACTATCTTTCTTTTTGGAGAAATTGCTCCCTTGTGCAAAAATCCCTGTAAAATGCCACCTACCCCGGCATAAGCAGGAGCCTTGGCATTTCTCAATTATGTATTATCAATCTACACATGAGCATTGCACCATTCATTTAGGATCTAGGATATGCTGTATACTATAGCAGCCTTTCATACAGAGGTCAGAGGATTTAGAAAAAACTTATGTAAAACAATATTGCGAATCCTATTATAGAGGTTTTTTTTCTAGCACTCATTTACTTTCTATTCATTTTTTTCATTCTTCTTACCTCCAAGATTAATATAATGATGGCTCCAACAATAGTGATCAACTCACCAACAAGTCTGTGATTGTCTTCAGGAGTAATATAAGATTCCTGAAAAGAAAGCAAGCCTATATTGGTAGGAACATCACATTCTCAAGAAGTAATATTTCACTGATCCACCTTTCTTGTTTTCTGGACTTATATCAAGATGATAGTGATAACCAATAAAAGTGGTGAATTCAGGATATATATCCAGCACTGTATTCCAGTGTAAAACAACTGTGCATCAAATCAGAGACACTGTATTCGTGACCACTCATCAATTTGCTTTCACAATCTGTAAATTTCAAATTGCAAATTTCATCAATTTGCTTTCACAATCTTTTGTCCCAAAAGGACAATGGATAAGCACAAGATTGGCACACTGGAATCCACCCTATGGTCAAATACAGTTCATGAAAACTACATAATTTCTTTAATGGACTGCCTATATCAGTGTGTAAAATACTGAAGAAAAGGAAAAAGAGCAGGAAGCTAGAAACCTGAATTCCATAAATAGCGATTCCTTAATAGCCTGAGCTGGGTTTGAAAATGGAAACCCTTGCTAGTAAACTTTCAGAATTAATCCAATTCCATGCAAAGTGAGCCAACTGCCTGACATTCAAATCATTTAAAAAGTTTGATTTCATCATTGTTGTATCCATCTGCCTCTCTTTAAAAAAGAAAAAAGCTTCACCTTCCTCATACTCAGGAGATTAAATGCTAGTGTTTCCTATTATGACAATGGAAACTAAACCTTCCAGAAGTAAAATTGTGATAGATGACAACAGAAATCACTGTGATATTTTAGAGAAAGAGAGAGGACAAATTCAAGGGAAAGAAGCCTTGATATACCAATAAAAGAGTCTGTTATGGGGAGTTAGTTGTTTCTTAAGAACATTAAACAATTCCACCTTAGGGATCTATGTTTATCTGATTATTGGAATGTGAAGGGTTTAATGTGAAGTTTACAGGGGAGGTATTCACACTGACTGAAAGTGCTTATAGTTTTATTTAAGACTAAGAAGACAATTATGGGAGAAATCTTGGGAAAGCAGCATGAATGCTTACATTTTCCATACAGTTTTGTGCTAAATGAAACCAAGACTTGCATATTGTTATTGAACTATTGGTTCATATTATTTATTTGATAAGCACAGAAAATAAACGCTGCACCCAAATTAGTACAACCATAGTTTACAGTCAGGAGGCTCTCAAGGACAGTAGTTGTGCTGTTCTTCCTCACAGGAATGAGGAAGCAGTCACAATGGTAGTAAAAAATCTTTTACTATATTTCTAAACATATTTCCATTTTGCCTAAAATCTGTTCTCTCATAGTTGGGTCATTAATTGCCACAATAGCTACAGTAAAGAATAATTTTCAGGGAGTTTTCTGAATTGTTATCATTTCTTTGGAAATCCATGATCTAAACTAATAGTGTCCACACAGACTTATGTTAAATAACCTACCTGCAAAAGTTTCTGAACATAGATTGTATTATCTCTTTCATTTGTTTTGTTGGAGCTCCGCTCTTTCAGTGGCCGGTAGACACAACACATTGTAAAGCAAATCATATACAGGATGTAGAATAATGCCAGAACACAAAAATATGGCCGTCCATATTTATTCCACTTCAGGCTTACCAACTCATTCACAGGAGTATGGTCGAGGATCCTTCGGGCCTGAGGGATGTAAAGTAGCCTGTGTTCAGTCATTTTCTTAGAAACAAATAATTATCAAAGACAGGAAAAGTGGTCTGAAAATGAAGGGAGTATTTGGATCATTTTTAAAAGAATGCATTCTTCCTTAAGAATGTCCTGAAAGATTCAGTATTTCTCATTATTTGGGAGGGAGTGCTGCAGTCCTAGTTAGCAGCCTTCAATATATAAAAATGGAGAATGGATAATGCTGATTGTGAAGTTGGTGAGGATGAAGATGCAAAAGCAGAACATAGCTTGAAGATGTGTGAGATCTTTGAGCAGGGCATTCATGGTTAAAATGCATAAGAATGCCACCATCAAAACCCAGTTCCCATGCTGGTTGGTAGCATTATTTCATTAAATTGTTTTAAACATTGCATGTTCTAATAAGCAACCAGTATGACCATGAGAGTGGCATAGGGGAAGACAAATGGGTCCTTAGCTCTCAGTAAAGAATAGGCAAAGATATCCTTGCTCTTTGCAAATTGTTTGATCACAGAGCGACCTTAGGAAAGCTATTCCCTCTTTCAGCTTGCACTGTCAGTAATGCCGCGATGGCTACTAAGTCTATTTTAAAGGGATGCTTTGAATAATATTAAAGAAATGTACTTGAAGTTCTCTGAACACTCAGTACAACAAAGGTTTTCTCACTTTAGCTGATCAGTAAACTTTGATTTTTTAAATCTTCTCATTAGTCAGAAAATCTCCAAGTGCCTGGCCTAGAATCATCAACATATTGCAGATATTGGAGGCATCCAATATTGTCTTATGGATACATTTTGAAAAATTGGTTGTAAAAAAAGAAACTGCATTCAGAAAAGATAATTTGCTCTCACTGAATAAACCTGGCTCTCTACTAGAAAACAACTTTGAGAAGAAACATTCAGCAGACTCTCCTTTCAACAAAATACCTCTCTCTTTTTTGTGGTGACAATAAGCTCCAGGAGAGACTGATCATCACCCCATGAATCAATTTCCGTAAAGTCATACAAGGTAGATGTCAAAGACCCAAAAGTCCATAGAACATGTTTTCTTCTTTGCATTAGATGGTGGAACATCTGGTTTGGGAAAAACAAAAACTTCATTCAGGCATTTGCTCCCACAACCATTATCTGTCATAATGCTTTAATGATAGATTTACCAAAATGAAATCCAATAGAAAAGTTAGAAAATATAATGAATACATATAATGAAAATATAATGAAATGATCAATAACATAGCTTACATAGCTGGATTCACAAAAATCTACCTCCATTTAACTAGCCTAAGTATTTGAGAGATTGTCTATCTCCTGTAGTTTGACTGCTCAATGTATTCCAACAGAATTAGCATGTTTCAGGTCCCATCAAATAAATAGTGTCATTAGCAGAAGCCAGGAAGGAAGTCTTTTATCTCATAACACCTGCCCTTTGGAGCAACTTTCCCTAGAGATTCATATATAATTTCCACCTTCTTGCCTTCAAGCAATTGTTAAAAATGTGGCTTTCCCCCAGATCTTAGGTTTGCCCTCCACTTCAGCCAGCTTAAATGGGGTGAGTCCCTCATAGTTGAGGACTGCATCCGGGTCACCCAGACCCTTCTCCTTCTTGTCATAGCAAAGGGGGAGGTCATATATTTGACATGCAGATGCCTTGTTAGGTTGGAGGGTTAAGATGTGGAAGACTGAATTACCTGTCAGGGACAAACAGAAACTAAACACAAATCCATGTGTTTGCATGGATGGTTGATGTACTGTGCTGGATTAGGACAAAAGAAATTCTGGATTTGAATTTAACCTCAGATCATTCAAGGATTATGGAAAAACCACTGTCTCTCAGTTTAACCTTTCATGGGGCTTTTATTGTGAAGAAAATATGGAGCAGAAAGCTCTACATATGCCAGCTTGAACTCCAGATGGAAAAGAATTTCATCCAATGAATGAATGAATAAAATAAAATGCTCAGGAAAAGTGTTCATTAAAAAACATATAGGCAGCCTTTCAGTCCTCTCAAAAATTAAGATCTAATCTTTGATTGAAGAACTCCAAAACAGAAGGGAGCCCAGCAATCAGCCTTTAAAATCCAACCCCAGAAGAATGGGGGGAAATTATCTTTTTACTGCTTGCCAGAAGGGAGCCATGAAGGAACTAATCAAGCTTTGCCAGGTATAGCAATTGTTTTTCTCCTTTATGGAACCCTTGCTAAGGCTACAACACATCCTCCTCCATTTTTACAAGGAATGAGATAATTCCCTATTAGATTTTAAAGATACACTTTAAAGGAGAAATATTGGCAGTGACAAGTAATAAGGCTTGGCATCCCCATTATACAAACTGAACTGAGGGCTTTCAAAGGAAATATAGCAGATTTCTGTCAAAAGAGGCCATACTGTTAGTTCAGGAATTTTCCCCACCTTCATTCAGGGAGGCTTTGAAGTCTGCAGCTTCTTGGAAAGTGGTCCCAGAAGAGGAACAAGATAAAAACAATCCTATTACCTCACTGGACTTAGAGACAACAATCTGAGTCCTCAGGATATTTCTTCAATATGCAACACTTATAGCTTTACGTTGTTTTAGATTTTATGATTTTAGTGTAGACCTAGTTCTTTAAATCATTTTGGAAAAGGGGCATATACTTCAAATTAGAGCTAACAAAAACAAGTAGTAAGGAAACTACTTCACTCACCACAGTGTTGCCTTCCATCCCAGCCAGCTTAAATGGGGTGAGTCCCTCATAGTTGAGGACTGCATCCAGATCACCCAGACCCTTCTTCTTGTCATAGCAAAGGAGGTGGTCATATATTTGACATGCAGATGCCTTGTTAGGTTAAGATGTGGAAGACTGAATTACCTGTCAGGGACAAACAGAAATTAAGTTCATTCTCGTATCTTAAGGAGAAATCAGTAAATCACTGATTCCTATTCAGACTCTTCAACCTTCTTTTTTGGCTTTGCAGGAAAAGAAGTCTAACATTAAAAACCTAAGAATGTAATTTCAAGCATTTAATATTTATGCCAAGAACATTTTGGCTGCCGTATGATTTGGAACAGACTTTTTAATTTTTAAATTAAGAGATTCCAGGACAAGTTGTTTAAACAACAGGGTCAACCTAACCAGCTGCAGCCAGTTTATATCATTTTGGGCAACGAGTGGAGGATGCATCTTTACAGGATTCAGTGTATGAAATATTTATTGTATTCTCTTCATAAAAAATATGATACAAAAAGGATCTTCTGACACATTATACATTTTAAATCCTTGCATGCATTCTGAAGTGATTATTACTTAAAATATGATTTTAATCATATGGATAATATGATTCTTCTGATCATGTAGCTTGGCTCTTACAGCTAGTTTAGATCATCTGCATTTTTTCAGGATGTGCATCTAACCATCTCATGTCTCCACTCCTTCCAACTGAGATGATGGTTTTCCATGATCTGCAAGATTCTTTGAGTGTTTTTTGGAGGACAAAGGAATGCAGCCTGATGCCAATCTTCTCCCCCAATCCCCTGCTCTACACTGTAGGTCAGAAAGGGGCCTTGATGACTTCTGCAAGAAGGTGCACTGTACAGGCTAATACTGAACTATGCAATTGACCCAAGAATATCTGCCTACATCTGCAGCATAATATTAATGGCAGGAGGTAAGGGAGGGAGTTTGCCTTATTTAAGAGAGGAGTTGCATAGAAGCATCTTCTCTTCCCACATGTATGCCCTTAACATATGTGTAGACCCTCTGAGGAAGGCATACCCAGGGAATCCTGCACTCGAATGTTAGCACCATGTTCAATAAGCAACTGCACAATTGTTTCACTCACAGCACATGCTGCAAAAGTCAAAATGTGTTCCCCTGAGAAAGGAAGGAAGGAAGAAAAAAAGAAAAAATATTTTTTTCAGTATGTAAGTTGAAAATATTATTGGGCAACTTATCCAACATGAAAATAGTATGTACACGCACACATACATTTGCATGTACATGGCATCTATGGTGATTACATATTTATATTTCATTACCACTATAGCTGTGACAATGATACAGAATTTTTAATATTATACCACTGCATTAAGAAAATTACTCTTTACTCCAGTATCGACTGTCATTAAAGTAATCCAATAACTTCAGAGAATGTACATTTCCTAATAAATTGGAAATCATTTGGAATGTAAATGGCCAAAGGAGGAGGAGAATGGCAGAATCTGGAGATACCTATTTTTTATTCACACTCTCTCTCTGGAGTGTAACAATTTACTCACAGTGAAGATTAATGAAGAGTCATTACCAAAATGCTTGAAAATTGATCTATTAAGCATGGCTTAATTATGGCCTGGTAATGTGGGAGCTCTCTAAGTATAGCATAGCCAATCTTCAGCTTCACTATAGCCAACTGGGAAAATTGGATTGCTGTTTGGCTGGGTATTTAGCTGCTATAAAAAAAAAAGAGTCTTTGAATCAAAATACAGAGAAAACCAGAGGTGGAACAGCTTGCTAATAGCTAAAGTGAATTCACTAATCTGAATAGTGGTAGAATTCAGCTGAAGAACATGATGTCCCTAGGGACAGTAAAAGGGATGGCATATGAACACACAACTTATTGCTAGGGATGGACAAATCAACTTACATCTGTCTGTATCATAACTATATGTATCTGTCTGTATCATTATTACATAACGATACAGACAGTTCTATGGGAATTTGCTTTTTTTCTTTTTAAAAATGCACAAAATTATTATTCTAATTGGCTTTTAAACATATTTTCTCCCAAAACAAGCAATTTTATAAACATCTTGACACATCTTTTGAAAAGAGAACATTCAGCTGCTGTTCTTGTTCACATAGGTTGTTCAAATTAGTCCTTGATGAGAATTCCTCCATATATGTTCCATATTTTAACCAATGTGGCTTCCTCTATAGAGGCTAGGAACCTTTTGGTACCAGGGCTGGGTATTCTCCATGATGAAATCTTCAACACACTTCACTTATATCAATAGTTCCTTGGAAGCAAACCCACAGTTTGCTTCAGAAAGGTGCTTCCCTAGTTCTGACTCAACTCTCACCTCAACCATGAATTCATTATGAGGTGACATTGTTATCATCCCTTAGCCTCTTCAGTGGGAACTGACCAATATCAATGTTCTTCAGCATTTGGAGGCTACAGCTAGTGCACAAGGTGGCCACACATATAGTTCATGGCCCCTAGGATTGCCCATGTTCTGACAGCTGCACTGGTTGTCAGTTTGCTTTCAGGTGCAATTCAAAGTGTTGGTTCTTTACCTTTAAAGTGTTGCTTTCCATCCATTGGGGTGAGACGGTTCCAGGCTATCTGAGGAACCATCTCACCCCAATGGGATTGGCCCACCCCACTCGGGCTGGCAGAAGAGACATGCTATTTCCAGCTGGTGGGGTCTAGGAGAAAAGTTTTTTCTGTCATAGCTCCCATTCTGTGGAATACTTTGTCTCCCATGATAGAGTTGCACTCATCTTTTTGGCCTTCCAAAAGGACTTGAAGACCTGGCTCTGCCACCTGGCCTGGGGCTCCAATTGGGGCATGTTATCTTGGAGGTGGTTAATGAACTATCACAACTCCCCCAATGTGCTCCCTCCCTCCCTCCTTCCTTCCTTCCCATCTTATTAATTTTAACTCAATTTTAATGTTAATATTTATTGTTTTAATAATTATTTTATTCTGACTGTAAGCCATCTAGAGTCGCTTTCATGAGATTGGAAACAGATAAGTTTAATAATAAATAAATAATATAATACCAGCTTACCTTGTAGAAGCATTGCAAAAACTATTGAAATGCTATTTAAATAATGCAACCTGCCAATGTTTCAGGATACTTTATTTGCAACTTAAAGCAAAAATAAGCAGTGATAGTAAAATTATAGTCTACTATGAGAATAAAACATACTTCTCTTATATTTGGCACTGGTATTTCCTTCCTATATATGGGTTTGTTGTTGTTCAGTTGCGCAGTCGTGTCTGACTCTTTGTGACCCCATTGACTGCATTACGCCAGGCCTCCTTGTTCTGCACTGCCTCCCGGAGTCTTTCCAACCCACACCCATCACACTGACTATGCTGTCTATCCATCTCATCCTCTGCCATCCCCTTTTCCTCCTCCCTTCAATCCTTCCCAGCATCACGGTCTTTTCTAATGAGTCCTCTCTGCGCATTATGTGGCCAAAGAAAACTCTATGTGTTAAAGATACTAAACATGAGTTAAATTCATTTTGTCTTTTTGGGCAAAATTATCATTACCCTATTTATTAACTTATTTTTTAAAACTTGCTTCTGCCCCATCACAATCAAATAATTCTTGGTGGTCTATAAGGTATATAAATAAAAATTAAAATATCCTTTAAAAAGATAAAGGTTACCCTGCCAGTCGTGACCGACTCGAGGATGTGCTCATCTCTGTTTCCAAGCTGAAGAGCCAATGTTCTTCCGAAGACACTTCCGTGGTCATGTGTTACCTTTCCTGCTGGAGTAGGCAGTTCCTATTTATCTACTCGCATTTTGCATGCTTTTAAACTGCTAGGTTGGAACAACAGGAGCTCACCCTGCTGCACGGCAGTGCCAGGTCTTGAACTTGGGCTGCCAACCTTCCAGCTGGCAAGCCGAGCTCTAAACCTCTTGCGCTACTATGCCTCATTATATAATATTCTTGCTGAGGTTAAAACCAATCAAAACAGCCATAAGAATGATAACAATAAACATTAGCTGCCATGTAGAAACAAAAACAGCAATAAGAAAAAGAATAAAACAAGTATAAACTTGTTAGTCACACATATATCCCTAGACGCTGAATCTCACTGTTATTATTGTTTTAAATGCTCAGACAATCCTAGGGCCTAATGCTGCTCTGTGCAGTTAGATGTAAATTGCTGATGTGTTTGATTAAGTGGAATAAGAAAAGTTAAACCTTTGCAATCTTTTTTCTACAAAACTATTTTGTCTGTTCACTTTTGTTTGGTTCATGATTTCATGCTCCTCAGTTGAGGACTGAGTTGTAAAAATGAGGAAGTAAAAGCTGCCCATCCCAGATCAATGCTACAGACTGAATTCCTGTTATTACCATATCACTGCAAGAAAAGTGATTTCCAACTAGCTTTGCACCTCAAAGTAATTCTCATGATCCACCAGTTGCAAATTAAGCATGACAGAGGCATAATAACTGAGAGGACTACAGGTTTTTTTGTAGGAGAGCACCTTGTGTCTCATAACTGCCACTGTGGGAGGTGGGCTCAAGTGATAAAACACTCCTCCTTACTTTTTCTCCACATATTTTCTCCACATATTTTTGACAACAGACATACCAAAATAGAAAAGTCTGTCACTTCTTCGCCTGAAAACGTATCCAGTGGCACGTGGTCCATTTATATCTGCTCCCTTCCCAAGCAAAGCTTTCACCAGACCCAAGTTTTTGTTTACCACAGCTATGTGAAGAGCTGTCTCACCTGAAATACACAACATTAACAAAAACCCTTATAGCATTTTGAAATTCTATGTGTGTGTAACTCTGACTCATTAAAGCTAATTATCAGTCTTTTTCAACTGAGATCCTCTGAACTGAATCCCATGTTGGACCAAGAAAACCTACTAGCCACTGATCCTAACTAATAGAGCTCATTTTTTTCTTTGAAAAAGGAGCTCCCAGGTGGACTTCTCCTGTCTATTTCATTAAATCTATACTCCTCATCCACCTAAAAGAAGTTAGCATTCACAGAAAAAGCCCTGCAACAAGAAAGAGTAGGCTTACAACAAGGCAAACTTTGGCTGGCTATTCAAAGTAAGGACTAGGGCTAAAGTAATTGCCTGCTTTCTAGCTAAAAGATTGGGTTCTAGACCATAGGAAATCTAGTCTGGTCCATCAAACCTCCTGAGACTTCGTATTCTGCTTCAATCCAGATTGTTCCGTCTACTTCCTATGGAGCATTTTCTCTCCCTGACTGGACCAGAACACAAATGAGGACAACTGTGCTCCACGAAGCACAAAGTTATGATAACGTTGTTAAACTTTATGATATTATAAGCTTCTTTCACTTCCTCTCAAAAGAAACTGGTTATTCCTCTGGAAACCATGATCAGCCTCCTTGATAGCTCATTGTATACTCAATATAGTTTATAGGTTAGTATCTCATGAACAACATAAATACATATTGTAAATCACTGATAGTTTATATCAGCCTCATACATTTTCAAAGAAGTTCATCAGGGTTAAATGCAGAAGGGAATTTAATTTGATTCAGTGTTAGTATGGCGGCTGGATAAATTATTAATGGAATAAATCTCCGATGGGGAGTTTCCGACCCACCAGAAGCAGCAGAGGAGTCCTTCTCTGGTTCCCGTCGGTCAAGGAATTTCGGCTGGCGGGGTCAAGGAGAAGAGCCTTCTCTGCTGTGGCTCCTGCCCTAGGGAACATCTTGCCCCTTGAGCTGAGGGCTGCCCACTCCCTGATGGCCTTCCGGAAGGGCCTTAAGAGCTGGCTCTGCAAGATGGCCTGCGGCTCCAGGGGGGGGACACATTATCATCCTGGAGGTGGCTATTGGATTCCTAGCCATCCTCATCCCACTTTTTTTTATATACGTAATCTTTTAGCCCACCTCGCTAATCTGCTGGGTTTTTTATTTTATTTTAATGTGTTTTTTAATTTTTATTATTATTTTAAATGTTTTTAAATGAATTGTTTTTCAGTGTTGTCAGCCGCCGAGAGTCTCTGGATTTCAGCGGCATATAAATAAATAAAACAACAACAACAGCACATAAATATTGATTTTGGGGTTACAAATAAATTTGGGGTTACAAATAAGTAATGAGGATCAGCTCTATTCTTCTGATAGAGCCAGTCCCTCTGTTCACAAAAGTATGTGTTCCACAAAATGCATACATTTTAAATACTGCTTTGTAGTATAATGGTGTGTTTTTATGTTTATTGGTATATATCTTTATATGTACATCTGTATACATGGATTTGCTTGATATTTACATATATGTACATATTTGTACATATAGAATTGTTATTAATTTTTTGTTTCCTTTTGAAAATATTCAGTGTATTAATTTTAAATCTCAGCATGTAGGAACATCTTGTCTGAACTTGGAAAATAAGTATGTCCAAGCTTGTTGTTTTGTACTTGTATTCTAGGGAATACCAGTCAGAAAAACATCCCAGAATAATGCACTGCCACATTATCTACTGTACTGCCACCAAGGAAAGTAAATGAATATATCCCTGAAGCCATCAGGTGTTAAGATTGACCTGAGAGAGAACTTACCTCTTCCTGGCATTGATTTTCAATGATATAAGGCATCCTGAGCAATGTACACGTGCTAATAATTGATCGTTAAAAATAAACATATTAATAAACGAGTACTGTAAAGAAGACCTGGCTTCTCCTTGTCAGTGTCCTTTACCATCTGTAACCAACTATTCCTTCTTTCGGCAAATATTTTTTTTCCTTGAAAAAGACTGAGGGAATGGTAGGTGGTAAAGGATTGGTCACTGATTTTTTTTAACCATTTTCTTTTACTGCCCATTAATATTTAATAAGTTAAAGATTTAACGCAGCTATTTCAATATTAAGGCAACAGAACATGGGCTTCCTTAGGCTTATAAGAATGAATGACTTGTCCTGTGCATTGATCATTAAACTGCATATGTTGTTCTGTTCTTGGACATATTTATTAAATGGGCATATTTTAAAGAAAATAATAGCACATAATAGATTACCAAAAACAATAACAACAAACTAACAAACAAATGCAAATGGCCCTGGGCATTAATAGACTTGTTTTAGGTCTTCCTAGTAAACAAATGAAACTGCCCTTTTAATCAGTAGAAGACATCATATTTGGCTTCCTCCTATTATAATGACAATATTTTGTGGAAATATGGAACTTCTATTTACACAACATGGAATTGCAACTTTCAGTTCTTTCGACCATGTTTACAGTTATTGTGAAATGATTTTTTTTCAGAAGGGGCTTTTAATACTGATACATCTGTCATCCTCTGTTACCCATCTCTCAAGTTCATGCTCACTAAAGAGCAGTTTTTATTAAGAGACCCTTCAAGCCAGTGTGACTTAGTTCACATGACCTTCATTTTATGCACTTATTTGTGAACTTTCCAATAATGACACTTTGATACAGACAGAAATAGTGATGCTTCTGCCACAAGTAAGGAAATGAAGAAAGCTGAGATGATAGAAGCTACTCCTTTTACTGACAGCTGCTAAGGGTAGTATGTATTGGACCTGCAATATTGAGTTCTACACCTTCCAGATTGGTAATTAGATGAATTAAAAATTACTTCTAAATTAACTTTTATCTAGCAATTTATCAATTCTTCATAAGACTCAAGTTTTCATAGGAAATAAACAGAGCCCTCTTGTTAATCAGTAAATGAAGTGTCTGGACATTGCCCATCATACCCAAAACTTGGCTCTCATTTGTGATAATCCTTAATATGTAAATAAAATGTCAAAGTCCTGTGTTACTTTGAGGACCACATTTAGTTTCCAACCAAGGTCTTCCCTAAAGTAGGTTCTTTCCTTTTATTCTCTTTTTTTAATTGTGAAAAAAAATGATCTTGGTCTGATTTGATAGCTCCTTGAGAGATTTTTAATCTGGCATCTTTGTCCAACCATGAACATATCAATAATGGATTCTGATGGAATGTTGCAACTGAAAGTGAAATGCTGCACCAGCTGGAATCCAGATGAAGAATGCCTTTGAAAGTTTAATCACTATCACATTGCACATTAAATACTTATCTGTCTGGATTGTTGAAGAGAGCAAGAAATGAAGTTACCAAGCAAAGTGGGAGTTTATAGAGCAAAAGAAATGCACATCTATGGGCCTGGAATCTTGGTATTCAGTGCGATCAAAGGACTAAGCAGTGTCCTGTTTGTTTCAAGGTGTCTGCATGTGGTTTCGTAGCACTTTCTAAGCATTCAACTCCCAACTGATCATATTACTGCTTTGGATCATTTTGAAAAAGATTGGCTGTTGATACAATGTGATAAACCAGTGACATTTGGAACAAGACAAAACATGTTTGAGCCTCATGTTGATCAGCTCCTTCTCCTTTTTGCTTACACTCAGATAGAATATTCTATAGAGCATGAAAAAATATAGGGAGTTGGATCCATAAGCCAATCGATCAAGCAGTAATTCCAGTTTTCCAAACAAAATAGTATGGTGATTCTTTGCATATAATATGTGAACAAGTATAGCCTATGTGTTCCAGCCTCTCTTAGCATACTTTGTTCCAGATGTTTCTGAGTACAATTCATGCACAAACTGCGCAGTCTTCTCTTTAAAAAATTGTTTAAGTTCTGGCAGTGCAATATGGCATTAGCTGATGTGATCAATCTGTCTGAAGGGTGTGCAATATGGATCAAAAGAATCCAATCTTTTCCCAAATTCTTAAGCTACCCTTTCTTAAGAACTTTAATATATGGGATAGTTATGATTTGACTGTAGTCATCACAAACCTCTCAATTCAAGGAGGATTTTTAAGAAGTACTTTGATTAAAGAGAACAATTGATATGTGAATTGCCGTATGAAGAGCTGATTGCTGAGGATTTAACCCTCAAAACTGTAAGAACACAACAGATAGATTTCCAACTAGAAGACTTTAAGACTTCTAACTACAAGAACCTTAATACAGAGGAAATAGCAAGTTTAGTTACACCATTTGTTATTCTTCACTTAATTTCAAGCAAAGAGCTTTAACCTTTTGTGCTTAATATTTACTATATTTACAAGCTCATGGCTTATTGAGAAATGGAAAGTCTTTATATATTCTTATGTGACACAAGACAAACCAATTAAGTAATTTTGTGATATTTTCTATTGCTTGAATTACTTCTGTTTACACACATCCTTTTCAGCAATAAAATTTAATGGAATTTTTTTTCCAATTTAAAACTAGTGTTCCCTTAATCTCTTGCCAGATTTTCTTTTTTAAATCATTTCTGTAGGATCCTAATTGGTTTTAAACAAGACACGATAGAGATGTTAAACCACATGGCCTTTGTAAAATTACCACCATGGATGCTGATTAGTGGCAGATGTTCTGTTGTCCTTAAAACAACAACACTAACCTTAACAATAATAATTAGATGTAAGATTGAGTAGCAAAGAAAGTTGAATGAATTCTTAATAGGTGGAGAATTTTATAATCAATCACTACATATGCTGAATAAGGCCTGGATTATAACTGTAAAATGGTAACTTGTAATCTAATTGTAGAGGGATGAGTTAGTGTAGGAAAAGTAACTCCTCAGCTCAGAGATCCTTAGCCATTATGCCTCAAAACACCTTGAATTTGAGGTGAAAATAGACTGGAAGCCAATAAAGATGGAAGGCAACTAGAATAGTCAAATTAGGTACATAGTATTTTTCTGTACTGTTTGAAGATTGTAGACTTTCATTAAACTAAAGCCTTAGATTACTGAAAAGGTACCTTGTACAGATAGAGTGATAAGTAACATATCAAGTTGAACCAATAAAAGGAACACACAAAGTCACATAGAACATACAAAACAACGTTTATAAATAGAACAGATCAAATACAACTCAGTTACTGGTGAATAATTTAGACTGAGCCCATTTGTTGGCATGGACCTATTATATATATAAAATATATTTGCTGAATTGTAAAGATACTCAACTCTAGCAATTGTATATCAGTGCTATCATTGTTAATTTAAGGATAATGTATCATCACTCCATAAAAAAGTAAGTCAAATCCATCCCTGTGCAGCAATTTGTAATGAAAATTTAATTATTTTTATGATTTTGATTTGGCTTTTCTTCACTAAATACATAACTGCTAATATCCAATTTTGTAATGTTAATTAATACGAATGTTTTATTGGAAAACCACAATTATCTGTGTGACATTCAAAGATTAATGTGGGCATGTATATTTAAATCTGTTGAATTATGTAATCCAAAAGCCATTCTACTGAATAAAAGCAATGATAGGATGTTTTCTCTTATATAATTCCCAGGAGATACTGTTAGCTTACACGTACATCTTGTAAGATTTTTTTTTACTATAATGTGACTCTAATAAATGAATATGCTCTTTGAATGAAACAACAAAATGAGCAGGACATTTTGTACATGTATGTTTTTTTGGATCCTACAATTTGTTAGCACTAGGATGAGGCAGCTAAGGACTTTTCCACTGGATTGATGCCATTCAAATAAACTTTTAAAATTATTAAAAAAGTATACTAAATCTTCAAAGCCTTATGTGACATAATTAATATCTTAGCTAATAGCAAACTGTGCTATTAGTGGATAATGCTAAGATGGCTATTTAATATGCTTTCTTTGGCATAAAAATCAAAGAAAGTATTTGTGCCTATTTTTTTAATTATACATCTATGAGTTAATGAGTGTCATCTGTTTAATGAGCTCAAAAACTATCTCCCTTCTAAAGAGACTACTTAACAGCTTGGTTCAATTTTGGTTTGGTTTGTTGTAAATTAACCTGACAATATTGCATAATTGAGTAGATTAGGGAACATTGAAAAACAAAGTGAGCAAGTTGGAAAAACAAAGTTATTCAGATGGCATAGAACTTAAGTTTGAATATTGGTGCCCTCCTTTTTTGTTCCAAAACAGTTTAGTAATTAGATTTTGGGGAGTTAGCCCCCGAATGTTGTGAGAATACCATATGCTTGAATTCAGTCTCAAAGAATTTATATCCATCTGATCTGAGCTGTTTAAAATTGAGAAGAGTCAGATTTTTAGATTGGGTAGTGCTTGGAAATTTCAGATTTGTTAACTTGATTAGGAAATAGGAAAAAATACAATCACTTCTATCACTGTCTAGAATACTAGTAGAGCAGTCACCAGGAGTCATGTTCAACTCAAGAACATTTTTATCTTTTTAAGCACTGAATTGGATTTTATATGGACTGACATAGTATAAGATTATACTGTTCTTCTATTTCAAATCAGTCTTTGTGACAGATGGCCTTGAATAAAACATCTATAACAATAATTGTGATTCCATTCAGAAGATGTATCTTTCTAGTAGTCATTTTACAGTTAATATTTATAACAATCTGCAAAATGCTCTGAAATATTTGGACAAAGAAACTGCTTGTTTTCTCCTTTTCTAGAAAGTGGTTATACTTTAGGTTACTTAAAGGAGTGGTTGCACAGTACGAGTTGTGCCATTTTCATGGAATCTCCTTGATTAGAGAAGATATCAATATAAGATGGAGAAGGGTTGCTTTAGGGTGT
>JANHZU010002642.1:69697-80007 GCA_032468055.1 Acrochordus granulatus | reverse complement strand
GTGAAAGTGCTGGAACTCTTTTTGGCTTGAAAGCCAGCTGGGTAACTTTGAGCCTGTTGCACTGTGTACATTCTAATATTATTAGTATTAGATAAATGTTTCAGTATCTAGAATCAAGGCTTACTAAGGTCAGTATGGTCACAAATACAGTGAAATGAGCTCCACATCTTAAAATTTTCTCTGAGATTTAAATATGAACTTTAAGTTTTTGTTTCATTAACATGCAATTCTCACCATATTGAGCTAATGTACCTAATTTACTATTTTAAAAAGCTGTTCTGCTTAAACTCTACTTAACAAATGAGTACTTCTGCTCAGAATAACTTTGATGGCAATCACATGCATTCTCTTTTGAACACAGTCACATTTTAAGGCCAAAGGGTGGCAGCAGAGATCTACACAAATCACCAAACTGTTCTCCAGAATGAAAGGATTTCTTTGAATTCTTCTGGTTAGTAGGTACTTATCAGCAATGTGTGGATGTGGTCCATTTTTCTCAAAGGAATCGCATGAAATACAAATGCTGGACATAGTTTTTTCTATTTCCAAATACCTAAGACTAGCACTATAAGGTGAAACTGGAATTGAATCTGGTGGTCTTGATTTTCAACTTGTAGATACTTGATTACCTTCCTCAGAAATACCATCCGTGCACTATTACTGATGTTGTTACTGAGGAGGATAATGAAACATCTTCAAGATGAAAATCAAGCTTAGAAAACACCAAGAATCCAGACAACTCAGTCCTGAGCTTTTTGTATTCTCCATTACTGAAACTGGTTGTCCAGTTCCACAAAAGTTCTTACTCAATGAAACTTTATTCAATTTGAAAATTGTTTCTGGCTGAAACAAATACAACAAGCCTCCAGCCTCTGAAGATTAGGATGGTTAGTTTAAAAACAATGCCTGAACTTGATACTCCTAATATCTAAGGGCTATATAAGACAAGCACAAAGGCAAGACAGAAGCATTTGACAGGCTCATGTATAGTAAGAGTGAAGGCCAAGCTAATGCTTTCTATTAGAGGATGAATGTAGGGAGCCCAAACACTTGACATGTCACTTTTTGTGACTCACTATTTTAGGTAGCTTTCTTCTTGCCAACACACTGCCAATATGAGAACCATTCAGAAGAGTGCTGGAGCTAGCTTGCACTGACTTGCAACAGCTGATGATTACATTTTCTATAATTGTGCGTGCCTGCTGACAGCAAAGATGAGCCTCAGTACCTAGTATGCCAATCAGCTGTTGTGCATAGCGATGGGGCCAGTTTTTAAACCTTTAGTGGTACACCACTGGAACCATGCCATGGGGTATAAAACCTTCAAAATCAATGGTTATTTAGTTTTTAATGGCCATAATTTATTTTCCAATATTGTCTGTCACTTTAAATCCTACCACTGTGCAAACTTATGATAATTTCAATGGACATAAGCTGAAGAGACCAGCTCATGCTCTCAAACAAATAATTACATCTTACTGGGCACGCTCCCATCAGAGCTCTTGTAAGTGAAAATGCCTCATTCAGCTTCTGGTCTTGCATTTCTTTCGAACATACACTAAGATTCAGAATTCTGCAAACTGTCCTTTAAAACAAAATCTGGAGTTTTCTTAGCTGCATTTACCATTAAATTGTCAGATCTTTCAGGAAGAGACTTCAGAAGCTTTCCTCATATTTCCACAGAGATTTTAGTTTATCAAAATAAGAATTTGCAAATTTGAGACATGTTCTTACATGTGCTATTTTTTATAATGGTTAGTTTGCATCTTACCATGCAGGATTCATTGAAAATGCTATCCAGCTGCTACTCCACAGGCAAAGAGCTGCTGCTTAGGACTGATGAATGCACATCCTTCCCTTTTCTCTGTCATTAGCTCAATTGTCCAACAAATTATAATTTTTATATTTTTGCAGACCTGTGAAAACTTTATTCAGAATTCTTTGTCAGAACATTTCAAAAAAATAATTTTAATTTCTGGTTCCTGAAGAAATTCATTCATTCATTCATATACTTTGGCATCAGCAAGATAGCTCCCCAAATGGTAAGATATCACTGCTGGGTTGTGATGACCATGTTAATTAGTCCCTGCAAATAGCCTTCCAGTATTTGTGGTTCTCAGCAGATGCTGCAATCTGTAATATTAGAGCATAATAACTAAGCATCAGCCTCTATCTGACTGAGTTGGATTGGGGGAGGGAGACTTTTTTTATATATATTTCCAACCAGTAGACTTTGTCTTTCCAGCATATACTTAGCTAGGTATGGTAGATCATTCTTCAGAAATGCTCAAATCAGCAAAGGAGTGATTGCTAGGTATTCTTCTCAACAGTGGACTGCATGCTTCACCATCAGTCACACAAGGAGCTAAGTTCTCATTTCATCTGAAATTTCTCCAATATAAGTCAATGTTTTTGCTAAATAGAGCAAGACAAGTATGCTGGCTGCATTGGATGCTCAAATATTCATGTTTAAGCTAATGTTTTATCTTCTTCCAGTGACTACTGTACGCTGGCAAAAGCTGCTTGAGAACTGGAACACTGCTTTCAATCATTGTATATACATCTCACAATGGAAAACAGCAAATATTTCCTATATTTCTCAGACAAAATGTGCCACTCAAACTATCAAACCAGTACTCTGCTTCAACAACAATTTGCTGGACAAGAAGATCCTTCTTTGATGTATACTGCCCACAGGAAGGAAATGTCTTAACAATGTATTTCAACACAAATTTCTCCAATACCCTAGGCAAGCTGTGTCTCAGAGAAGTTTGCCCTGTATCTGTACTTAGAATATAATTTGAAAACGGAACATGCTTCAAAATGTTGCATGCAAAACACAGGAAACAAAAACACAGCATTTCTTTAAATCACCATACTTCTTTCAAGCTTCCATGTAAACCTAAAATGAATATAATTGTTTCAATGAATTGCATTAAAGATGTGGCCACTTCTAAATATTTTCCACATCATCCACAGACCTACTGAGCATGATTTTTGGGAGAACTGACTCTTCCAGGTTTCTTTTGGTTCACTTTACAGAGGTTCCATTTAGTAAAGAATCTTCATATCCATATTCTCACAGTTATGCTTTATTAAAAGAATGATATTGGAAATTAGGCTGAGCACTGCTGGTTCAATAGCTTTTAAATCAGGGTTCCCAAAATGGTCAGTATCAGTTCCAAGGGTTGATGGGGCTCTCCTACAGGTCGATAAATGGCTGGAAATTAAAAGAGGATCATAAATGGCTGGGGGAAAGTAGGTAGTGAATACATGATGGAAAATTGATTGAGGTCAATTATTTTGGGGAGTCTCTGTAGAGCTCCATGCCAGTCCTGAAGATGAGGAGGCTAGAGATGAGACAGTATTACGCAGAGTTTGGGTGTTCAAGTCACCAATGAGAGCAGTCTTGAGTTGTCATTATTATTATGTGTGGATAATCTACAGTTCAATTCACAGTCTAAACTGGTGGAAACATAATACTTTAAGTCTTAAACAAAGACTTAAAAAATTATTAAGAATATAGACATTATTATATAGGTTATTCATTACATAGTCAGTCAAATGTCTAAATTGGATTTAGCATTTTTGTTCACCTATTGAGTCCTTCCCAAGGACCTGGGATAGGCAAATATTGTTATTTGATGATGTTAAAGGCATTGTAACAGGATGTAAGTGTCCCAAGTAACGTTGCTTTAGAATAAATGTCTGGGTGTCAATTAATAATCTGAAGAGGTCATTGAGTTGAAGAGTTTGGGGATTCCTGCTCTAAATGAAGTTATGGAGCTTTCTTTTTAATGGCTCTTCAAAAATAATGGTACAGTGTCTGATAATTCAGACAATACCTACACCCTCCACTTCCCATAGCTGACTAGCTTGATGGACTTCCACCAGAATAATCAGGTATTCCTCTAGCCAGACTAGCAGGTAGGGATGATCTGCTTTATCTTTTTGTATTAGTTTCCTAGAATTTATATCACTCACTGCCTTTCTCCAGCAAATCAACAGAAGGCAACAGAAGCTGTACTGTCCTCTTTGTTCCAAATACATCCATTGCATAAGCTTGTAGTTTCCAAGCTTAAGCATCCGATGCCCATGTTAAATTTATTCTTAAAATATTGGCAAGATTAATAAGAATCATTGTCTGCTTTTGCAACATGCTCATATGTCACTATACTGACATCAGTTCTGATATTTGCTCAGTGTTCATGCTCCAAAAGCTTAACCCTGGCCATCAGTTAGATCTGCACAACTTTGTCCAGCTGCCATGACATATGTAATCCCCAACACTTATGGCAAGCTTAAAACAGCATTTTGATAGTTTAGCAGTGATCAAACACTGCTTAACATCTGTTGGATGTTAACATCTGTTGGATGAATTCAAGGCTAGCAAATGTAGATGACTTATCTGCTTCCTGAAACATAGGATTCAGCATTAGGAAGCACAAGCAGCATTACATGCACCATGATTAAATTTGCATGATTTGCATGATTAAGATTTGCAGAATGTGACTTTCTTATGTTGTAAGCCACCCTTCAGAGAAGTCTACTGTACTATTTAGGTCAGTCCCAAAGCAGGAAAGCTCAGAGGATTTTCTTTTTCCAAAAAAAGTGAGCTGCACCTCCAAAGTCATCCATATGTCAAGAATTAGCAAAGAAATAAAATCCATAAGGACCATAACAACTTTCATCACAGTTGTTGATATAAATAAGACTTCAATTTTTAAGAAAAGTAAATAAATAAGAAAAACATAAATAAGACTTCAATTTTTAAGAAAAGTCTTTCTTTTCCTTCCTCAAGTTGTTGTTGGAATGCCATCAGTCTTTGTTGCTGTGTTGTTGACTGGCTTTTAAGCTCAGGTAGCATTCTGCCATCGACATGTGCCAGCCGTTTGTTTCAGGACAACTACCAGCTCAAAAGTAGAGACCAGGATTTTATCCTGCCTTACCTTATACAGCTAAGCAGATCCAGGTAGAATAGCTTTTCCATGTCCCTGCCACTCTCTATTCTGAAGGTACTACAGGGTACTGTAGACACAAGAACAGCATTTTTCTCCAAGCCATAATTCAATTAATACTTGATTAATGTGATATGATCATTCTACAAGATAGATGGAGCAGAAGGCAGAGAATTCTAATTAACCCAGAAGTTCTGTCTAATGTGCATAAAACTAAAGGTTTCTCCTGCCAGACATTTCTTTGATTTGGTTTCAGAACAGGGAAGCAATTTTTCTCAATTTTCTACTCTTCCAGATACACTAAGTCTGCAGCTCCTTCCTAAGCAACATTCAGATGGCAAAGGGTTGGAGTATACCAGTGGAACTGCATGTTCTGAAAATTTGGACTAGCATTTCAAATCATCAGACATAATAATAGTTTATCTTTGGTGATCAGAAATCCAGCATAATCAACCATTATCATTCAAAGATGTTAGCAATGTAGCGCTTGGCTTTTATTATTTCTTTCCACAGTATCACATCAGCTTAGCATCATCCATGGTGACAAGAAATAACAAAGACCATCTCTGGACTGCAGTGCCCACAAAGTCACTCCATACAATTCCCAAGATGTTTCACATTGCTAGGGATCACTTGCAACTAGCATCATTCCTTTTGTTTCTGAGAGGGCTCCTATACGTTCAGCATGTACTTCAAGATAATAATTTATGCTTGAAGATTAAATAACAGAGAAACTTTTGCTTGATTTCTCATAAGCAGGCAGAAATAAGGCCGCTTACAAGAACTTCCAAGTGCTTTGAGCTATATGCAGCACTTCATGTGAACACCCAGTCCATTTTAATAAAACACTAGTACAAAGAGTTTACATCAACTTTGGAGCTTTTTATCATTTTCAAGGACATTCCAGATATCCCTAGAAAACCACATATAATTGGAAAGTAGGAAGCTAATGAGAAACAGAGAGAAAATCAATGATCTCATAAATATCCCTTGAAAATCTTTCTTGAAATCTAAGAAAGTGCTAGAACTTATTTTAGCTACAGTCCGGTTCTATCCAGAAGTATATTCCAATTAATTCAGTAACACTTCTCAAAAGTCAGCATGCAAAAGAATGTTCTCATGGTTCATTGGAACAATAAACAATAAAATGAAGGTGGCTTCATTTACAAATAATACTAAGCATAATGTAGTTTCTCCTCTGAATCACATGTTGCCCGATCCATATACTGTATTCAGATACTCAGATATTTTATTGGCCGAGCATGGATAGACAGGCAAGGAATTTGACTCCGGTATAGCAACTCTCTGTATACTTGTAACATCAATAAACAACAGTAAGATGATGCATAACAATATTAGTTATTCTGTAAATGTTCGGTCAATAGAAGGAAGTGTTATAAAGTTTGAAATAGGGTGCAAGCAGTTAAGATACTGGGCTTGTCAGCTGAAAGGTTGGCAGACTGAGTTCTACACCCAAGCACTGCCATGGGTGAGCTCCTGTCATCTGCCCCAGCTCCTGCCAATCTAGCAATTCAAAAGCCTGTAAAAATGCAAACAGATAAATAGGTACTATCAAGGTAAGAAGGTAACAGCATCTGTTGCCGTAGTGCATTGTTATGCCGGCCACATGACCACAGAAGCATCTTCGGATGAATGCTGGCTTTTCAGCTAGGAAATGGAGGTGAGCACCACCCCCTAGAGTCTGCCACAACTGGCAGGGGAAACCTTTATCTTTATACACATTAGAGAGAACTTCTGGGTTAATTAGAATTCTCTGCCTTCTGCTCTATCTATCTTGTAGCATGATCATATAGCATTAGTCAAGTATTCATTTGAATTATGGCATGGGGGGAAAAACTTTTCTTGTGGCAAGTAGTTTTGGTATGCAGTACCCTGTAGCACCTATCAGATGGAAGAGGTTCAAACAAGTTGTGTCTGGGGTGAGAAGGATCTGCAGATAGATACCTTCTCTGCTTTTTTCTTGACTTTCTCAGTGTACAGGTCTTTTATGGGAGCCAGGTCAGTTGCAATTATCTTTTCTGCGATTTTGACTATACACTGAAGTCTGTACATGTCCTATATAGTTGCTGCACCAAACCAGACAATATTCCCTTATAAAACATGACAACCAAAACAAACCAGTTACTCATAAATTCTCAAAATCAGTTTACAAATGAGGATTGCAAACTTATTCACAATTATTCAAGAGTAAGTTCCTTCTATCTTGCTTACTGCTTATTTTTTACTATAGAGGTTTGGCTTACCAAACAAATTGCCACAGGGGAAAAAAATCTGGTGTCTGCTTCTTTTTGGAAAAAAAATTCATGAATTTCCCATCTACCACCTGAGCCTCTAGCAGTTTGATATTGTCTCTATGCTGTTAAAGGTCTTTAAATTAGCCTAATGGGATAGAACCCCACAATCAATTTCTAAAATATTTAAAGAAATATGAAAGCCTGTTGTTTCCCCAAAGAGTTGAACAAAGAAAGGAAGGTGGGATTTGGTGATCTTACAAGCCATGGCACCAAAATCAGTATCCTTCATTTTATTTTACTATATTATTCCATTTTTCTTTTCAAAACAGTTCAGGGAATATAATTATTTCAGAATACCTAAATGAGGAAGTTTATACTGAAGAAAGCAGGTGGGCTGAATTGAACATACATTTCTGAATATTCATACTTCCAACATCTGCCAAGTTTTCTCTGAAAATTATAAATATTGAATACTTTAGATCTGCTGCCATGTCTTGTTTTGGCAGGCACTAAATATAAAAATTCTCAAACTGCCAGTTGTCAAACACTGAATGTTATTCCATGCCTTCTTTCAAGCTTCCAGTATCATTGCATACCAACTATCAAATGCTGCAGTCAAATTACAAAGGCATGTGACAAGCATCTTCAATGAACATTAAGTGCAAATAGCTTACATTTAAAATAGACATATATTTTGTCCATTAAGTATTTGGCATAACAAAACTTTTTATCTTAGCTTCTAGTATCATGAAGAAGGCAAGAGCATTTGTGCTGAATTTTATATCAGTCCTTCTCTTACAAAGAAAAGTAAATCTCAACAATATTAATCTAGCTACCAACTTTCTGATACTTCTTGAACATATCAAGACATGTAAGAAAGTACAGCCATTAATTAATATTGTTGAGATTTATTTTTCTTTTTCTTTGTAAAAGGTACAGCCATGTAGTTTCTTCCTTTGGGGACCTTCTGACTGCAACTCTTTGAAATACAAGAAGCAATTTAATAACATTTCATTCATGTCTCAAACAACACAGCCACCAGGAGTATCTATAGCAAGGAGTAAAAAATGGCAAAGACAGTTTTGTGATTCAAACTCTGTCCATTTTATGTAAAAGGTTCAGGATTTGATCATATGATTGTGTTCACCATCTTGACTTTTCTCACCTCCTGATGGTGAACATTTTTGAGAGCCATGCTCCGTAGTAATTGTATACTGTTGCATGAAACCTGCCAAAGCCAGCATCTGCCAAAAGATATAGATGTTCCCATCAGAAGCAAATTTATGTACAGGATGTATTTCCAGAGAGTTTCAGGATATACAGTAGATGTCATCATTGTAAATTAATTGAAAGGACTTAGAAGGAACACTTTTGTTTTTACATAGTCTGGATCCCCTGGAATATTTAGAGTGTTTGGGAGAGATTTTTGTAAGGTTCATTGACTTGGGTCCTTCTGCCTTCCATGGTTGGGATTGGTGTTGACATTTGTCCCACCCAAAACACGCATGCCAAGATAAATGGTTATATTAGCATGCAAAACAGGACTTGGTAAATGTCTGACCACAGACCAAATGCCAAACTCAGCCTTTTCAATATTTATTTATTTTACACATTTCTATGCCGCCAATCTCCAAAGACTCTTGGCAGCTTACAAGCTTTAGACATTTTTATACAATTAAATCAACCCCCCCACTCTGCTGGCTGGTAATGTTCACATCCAGGGCATCCTCTGCAGTTCCTGCTCTGCCCCTGAGACAGGCAAGTCCAGCTCCAACTCACTGCTCCTGTTGCTGCTGGCCGGCTCCCCCCAAAGGGATACCCATTCATCTACTTGCATTTTTACGTGCTTTCGAACTGCTGGGTAGGCAGGAGCTAGAGGTGAGTGACGGGAGCTCACCCTGTCACGTGGTGTTGCAGCTCGAACCACCAGAGTGCCGGCCATTTCTGTTCGACTCAACTGGCATCATTAAGCCACTGCACCAACACACCTCCTTATATATAGCTGAATAGCTGAATATAGCTGAATAGCGTCTCTCAACAGCACTCACTGTTCTTGAATTATTCTTTTTCACACCCTTCCCATTTATAAAGTGGAAGTAGGGGATTGTGAGTAAACTGTAAAAGGACAATGTTTGGGGAGAAACTCTCCCTGCTGTAGCAGTGGGGAACTCCATTTGTAACCTTCCAACCACTCTGAATGATTTCAAATGCTACACATTGCAAATTCTCATTTCAACAAAAGAGAACTGATTTGTTATCCTTGGGAGCACAGTTTTGATTGCTTTCCTAAACTCTATGAGAAAAGAGGCCACCCTGACCTTGAAGAGCAAACAGTTCCTAAATGATGATCTGTGACAATGAAGGCCACTCTGGTCCCCTGCAGTCCTACAGTAGTAGAGGAGAGAGGTGTGTTCCAGTAACATTGCTGTATCTGAATATGCTGGTTGTCTGAAGGAGGAAATCACATAGTGATGTTTTGTTAGCTCCCTTCTCAGCATGGTATAGCAGCTTTGGAGGAAATTTCATAAAGAAAATAACAAGAGATAAAAGATTTAAATCTTCTTGTCTTTCTGACCTCTGCCCTCTACTTCACTTTTGTTGCCATTTACCTCCGTTTCCAGGTATTGTTGCAAAACTTTTTTAAAGGGACTTCACAATTTACAGTACCGACTTGCAGCTCCAGAACTAACCACTGGAATTATATAGCCTGGACACTGGAAGCAGTTTCTAAATACAGAACAATTTCACATTTAATTGGTAATCAAATCCCCAACATTTAAGAACTGATTAGAAATCTATTTAATCAGACTGTATGCAAGATCACTTACTGATTTATTTTGCTCACTTCTATTTGAACATCTAAAAATACCTATTGACGCAACTTGATCAGATGACATATTATTTCCTCAGATATAACTGAGAGTATAATTATGTCCAGTTTCCAGCAAAGATGTTGGATATCACAATTCCAAATTTCGCAACAAAAGTTTAAAAAAAAATCAGAATTGAGAAAGCCTTTAGGATAAAAGGTGAAACGTCTTCTACTTGAAAAATCCAATCCAGATGCCTGTTTTTTAAACTTTTGTTGCGATGCAAT
>JANHZU010002642.1:31739-47190 GCA_032468055.1 Acrochordus granulatus | reverse complement strand
ACCTCTCTTATCAACATTCTTGTACCTTGCTCAGTCTTACCCTCCTAAATCATTCTTCTTACGCGTCTTTGTTCTTGTATATCTACATCCATCTTCTACTGATCCTCCCTTCTAAATGCCTTGTTTCTGAGCTGTAGTTCATTCGCCGGTCATGGGCCTAGACACTTTTGCAAAGCCTGAACCAAATATACTGCAACAGACTTCAGCTCAGTGCTTAACACCATCATCCCAGACATTCTTCACTACAAACTAACCCAGCTCACTGTGCCTATCGATACCTGTAAGTAGATAACCAGCTTTCTGACAGACAGGAAGTAACAGATGAAGCTAGGGAAAATTACATCCAGTATTTGGACATTACATCAGTATTGGCACATGCTCTCTTCACTATTCTTTTCCTTCTACACCAATGACTGCACTTCTGGAGACTCCTCTATGAAAATTCTGAGGTTTGCCAATGAGGCAAAGTCATTGGACTCATTAGAGATGGGGATGAGTCTATGTACAGATGGGAAGTCGAACACCTGGCCCTGAAGTGCAGTTGAAACAATTTACAGATGAATACACCCAAAACTGTGGAGATGACAGTGGATTTTAGAAAGAGTTCTATTTCATCCCCTCTTACCATATTCAGCAATACAGTCCTTCAAGTTTCTGGACTCTATAATCTCCCAACCCTTGAAATGGATGTCTAACAATAGCACCATCATTAAGGACCACAACAGAGGATGTACATCCTATGTCAGCCCAAGAAATTCAACCAGCTTCAAGAGCTGCTGATACAGTTCTATAGAGGAGTCACTGAATCTGTCCTTTGTATATTTATAACTGCCTGGTTTGGTGCAGGGCAGGTACAGACTCCAGAGAACAGTCAAGACTGAAGAAAGAATAATTCTAGCTAGCCTTTCCTCCATGGAGGACCTGCATGTTGAAAGGTCAAGAAAAGGGCAGAGAAGGTATCAGCAGACACCTCTCATCCTGGACACAACTTGTTTGAACCTCTTCCCTCTGGACAGCACTACAAAGTATTGCATACCAAAACATCCAAACACAGGGACAGTTTTTCCCCCATGCCATCATTTAGCTGAATACTTGACCCATGTTATATGATAGGTCAAATAGTAGGCAAAGAATTCAAAATTAACCCAGAAGTTCTGTCTAATGTGTTTACATATTTATCAATAGATTGTGGTTATAATTCTACATTTATAATATTCTCTTTCTATCGGCTGTATATACTTTATTGTTGAATATCTGACTTTATTATGTTATTATTTTATTTATTGTATAGCTCTTAGTATACTTCTTGCAAATATACTAAGAGCTGCTATACTGGAGTCAAATTCCATGCATGTCTAACCATGCTTGGCTAATAAAGTACTGTATCTGAATCTGATTATTCCTCCCACAGAGATATTCCAAGTAATATTTCCAAGAAATTGAATCCAGAGTAAATTATGTATTTATCTGTCAGTTTTTATACCACCTTAATGACAAAATACCTCTATGTGGCTGAATTTAGTTTCTATTAAAACCAAGGGGAGATTTCAGCTGTAGTTCATCTAAATGCTGCTAATTCAGGTCTAAAAAAAACCCTGTCCCTCATCTCCACTTTCTAAAAAAAAAGCTTCAGGGCTTTGTGCATATTGATTTTCATTTTGATAACTTAGGTTGAAATCTTAATCAAACATGAAACCAAATAACAATAATGGATCAATAATTATCTCACTGATAAGCACCAAGATGACATTCTAGGCAGATATTGTGGTTTATATACCTTTAATTCTCTTTCAAAATGTTGTAGCCCCTGGCCTCTAGAACAGTACATTCCCAAAGATACATTTGGCCTGGAGTTAGGATGCGGAATCCCTGTTATTTTAAAAAATGTTATTTATGCAGGCAGTCATGTTTCTTTAAACTTTGTATTCTTTTAAATATCAGAAGCCACCCAGAGTCTTTTTGGAGTTAAGTGCCCCTGAAATCCAACAGATAGAAACAGACAGGCAGACATAGAGATAGTAGCAGACATACAAAATTTAACAGCAGACATAGAAATTTGGGCTGCATGAACACAACTTCGTCTTTCAGCATCTCTTTAAAATTTAAGAGAACCAGTTTATGGTCTCTGCCCTTTTAGCAGCAGGTTTGCAAATTAAGTTATTGTTTAACACAAAATCCAGAATTATATTTTAAGCCTGTCTATTAAATGTGACTTTGAGATCTTTGAGCTCAAAGAACAAAGATGCTACAGTTGGAGACAGACAATTCCAAGCAGTTTTCAGTCTTGGCAGAAAAATGATCTGACAATTATATACTGTCTCTAGCCAGAGAATGTCAAATCAACTTAAATCAAACGTTTCACTTTGTTCAGGGTATCCAACCTCTATGTGTCAGCATGGGGCATCTCAAAATTACATTTGGCACAGCTGCATCAAAATTTAAAATTAGTGAGGAACTGCTTTCAAATAAAATATTATCATGTTTCATATTTTAGAATATAAAGCAAATCCTTATTAGCCTTAAAATGTAGCTTGATTGAAACAAATACCATATCTTGATTGACAGAAGTCTTTCAAGCAAATTATAATCCTTTCTCTCCCTCCTTATCCCTCTTTCACCATTTCTGCTTTTACACAATTCATGTAAGATTTTTTTTAGAAAATGTCTTCTGGATAAACACAAATAGGGTTGGGATATGAAGCTCAAACCCTTTCAGGAAGAACATTTTATGAGCTATAGCTGAAATTGGTAATCAGTAAGCTTAAGTTAGATCCCCTTCCTTCAGAATTTACATATTACATTAATAACCCCAAAAGGTGATGCATCTAAGATATAACTTTATTTGACAAATTGTGAGAAATAGCTTTATTGATTAAAAGCTTCCATTCCTAAAGTACTGTATCACTGCTTATTTGGCATTCTGCTGAGCAACAGGAGATTGGTTTCTTCATCCTGATTTTTTTGTGAATTTTTCAGAGGCATTCCAGAGGCACGATAGCAACCACTGGGATGCTGAATGCTGGACTAGATGAATTTTTTGTTTATCACTGCTATTGCTTTTAAGTTGTCAAGAGATTACCAGCATATTCCAGAACATTTAAAAGCCAAAGAAACTTGATGCCATTACTCTGCAATCTCTCTGCCAGTAATTTGAAAGATCCTCCCACAACCTTGCAATTTCAAATCCATCAATTTTTAACAACTAGAAAGAATGTATTCAGTTGGGAATCATCCCAAATAGCTAGCAATATTTCAATAGCTTCTCCATAATACCATCATGTTCAAATCATCAATTCACTTCCCATTTTAATCATGTGAGAAGGAACAGCCATGTTTCCAGTATACTTCATAGTTGATAACATTTAATTGTGCTTAACCAGAATTGAAAGAACATTATTATTTCAGAGAATAATTGTACCTTAGGCACAGATATATCAAGTATGGAAAGTTCTGGTGCTGCTCTTTAACAAATAGAAAAAGCAGTTTCTTGAGGGATTTAAAAAGGTAAAGGTTTCTGCTGCCAGGTGTGGCCAACTCTAGGGGGCAGTGGTCATCTCCCTTTCTTAGCCAAAGAGCCAACATTTGTCCAAAGATGCATGATTATCCACCAAGGCACATGGATGCTGTTATCTGCCCTCTGAAGATGGTACATATGTATCTACATACTTGCATTCTTACATGCTTTTGAGCTGCTAGGTTGGCAGGAGCTGAGGAAGACAAGAGGAGCTCACCCCATTATGTGGTGGCTCTTGGCTCTTGAACTCAAGCCACTGACCTTCTGGCCAACAAGCCCAGCATATTAATCATAGCTTTAAGACCCAGGGCTAAAGGAACTGAAGCTTTAGCAAGCAGTGTCTATCTATCAACTGCAATATTAATGTTAGATATTCAGCTATGTTCCCCTATGAAGATGAATGCAGAGATGCAAGTATGGGTTCCAGATATTCCAGGTCATAAGTTTCCAGCTCAGGAAGTGGAATTTTGAGGTTTAAAGAACTTACGTTCATTGCGCCAGGGTCACATAAACTCATTTCCCCCAAACTTCATATTGAATTATGCCACCATTGTTTGAGCACCAGATTGCCAAAGAATTCGAGACAAGAAAAATGTATGGATATACCCTGGGAGATTTGAGGGAGTGGCTCTCTTCCTCTATCTTCTATCTAGCTCTGGGCTGTGCTGCCCCTTTTCTCCCTCCTCTTTCTGGAGAGTGCTCCCTTCTTCCTGGGAAACTACTGTTTCACTGTAGTCCATCACCCCAGCTCCCTCTATGGGTACCATCTCTCATAACTACTAGCTTCAATTATTATTAACATCATCCTCAGAAAATGTAGACTGGTCCAATTGTTTAACATATAGTAAGTGGGTGGGCCAAAATAGTGGCCAGTTCCAGGTTGCTGCTATGCAGCTCAGGGCAGTATGGCTTGCCCTTCTTCCACAACATGAGGTCTGGAGATCTTCAAAAGGTAAGTGTGCAATGAGTCATCACTCATTGTGGGGAGCAAGCCCAAGTGCTGCGGGTCCCCATGGGTTGGGATGGAGGAGAGAGAAGCAGGGGGCTCTGCAATTGTAAGGGTAAATGACTGCAGGGCACTGCAGTGGCTGCAACTTCAAACTGTGGTTGTATGTAGCTTTTGGGGGGTCTGTCATAACTTCAAACATCCATTAAGTGACCAGTGGTATCTTGAGAACTATCTGTATAAAGTACAACTAGTAATTTTTTAAAAAAAATCATGTCAGATAAACTTAGACAACCTCAGTTTAATTCTTCCCCAACATGAGATCCAGTTTATTCAAATGATTTACATGCCGACTCCCTGAGCCTATTGTGCATGATCAGTAGGTGAAGGCATATGTGTTTCTATTTATTAGATGTTTACAGATTCAGTTTTTCAAGCAAACAATTAAAAAAATATAAAGACTGTCTAGATTCAAGCTCAGTTCCTGATGGCAATAAATAATGGCTCATGCTGGGAATCTCTGGCAAAAAAATTAAAAGTTTGCCATTACTTTCTTCCAATATGGTTTTTGCTGTTGTTGTTGTTTTTCTTTTGTTTGTTCATCTATAGCCCTAAGAATTTTCTTCCATTTATGGACTAACCAGGCCAAGAAAATCCCTAAATCATTGCAATTCACATGGGATCCTATTTGACATCAGTGGCCAGCATTAAAAAAGCCACAAATATCCAGATAAATGTCCTGAATAGATTTATGACCTCAGTATTAAAATAGATTTACAATTTCACTGTACATTTGTATGGAGGGCAACTATAACTAACTGTAACTAAGAGAACTACAATTAACTAACTTTTCAATAGCTTTTAATAATGAATATTTTCATATAGTTATTTTTTTAATTGTATTGTATGCCACCAGAATCACTTTTTTTGTGAGTTGGGCACTCTTACAAATTTGATAAACAAACAAACAAATTAACTAATAATTATTTAACAAATAATTTATAATTTTCATATACAGCAGATAGTTTTTGAGATCTTATTATACCACTGTCACTACTTTTGAAATATGATAATGGTCTGCAATTACGCCAGTGCAGAAATGTTTTGAATAGCATATAGTTGAATTTAGTTTTGTGGATATGTATCATAAAAAACTAAAAAGATATATGCAGTCATCATCCAGACAGATGGTTCTGGGAGGCAGGGAATATTATTTTCAAATTCTTAGGGGAGCGCCACTGGAATACCTGAAAGACCAGGTTAGGAACAGATTATGATAAGAGAAAATCTATCATGATGGTTGCTCGAAATCAGTACTGTTACAACTTGATGGCACATTTGTGCGCACCTTTAAGTCAGCGTCGACACCTGGTAACTGCTGTACATGTCCCTGCAGTTGTCTTGGTAAGATTTCAGGAGTGGTTTGCCAGTGCCTCATTCCTGGGGCTGAGAGGGTGTGATTGATCCAAAGCTACCAAGCTCTCAATTTAGCTCCTGATGATGATGGTATATAATCAATCAATAATCAATGAAAAGAAAAATACAAGCAAAATATTGCAAAATGAGACTTGGCTCCTCATAAAGTGTAGAGAGAAGACATTTATATAGTTATCTGGAAAACAATTTTTTACTGAAATGTTTGCCTATAAATTCAGAATATCCTATGGTTGGATTAATAACATAAGGAATTGTGCAGATACTGACAAACCTTGGAGAAATATGGAAAGTCAAAAGAGTTTAAAATTCTCCCAATGACTGATGAGCTCTTGATCCAGTTCACAACCAAGGAACAAAGAAGATGGTACAGATTATTTTACATTACATATTTCAATGGTATTTTAAATTACAAATTATTATGAAGTTATAATTTGTAATTTGCTGGGAATGATAGTTCCAGTAAAAATAGTAATTCAGATAGTAAAACAATTTTAAAAATCCAAAACTTTTTGAAAAAAATTTTTTCTGATTCATCTCACAGTCTGAAAAATCACATGGCTTTTGTCTTATTTTTATAACTAGAAAAAATAGTGGAGTTCTGAAGCTGCTCCACAAGTGGTAGGAAAATTTATGGTCTTGGTTGTGCCTAATATACAGTACATACAATGGCAAAATATGACACAATTCCATTCCTTATTTAGACATATATTTTAATTTGAGCTTGGCAAAATTGCCCACATCATGCCAAACTTTGCTTAAACCCTACATTTATTTTCTCTCTAGCATCTGAGAAATAAAATGTAAGTTAGATGGTGGATTTTAAAAGCCATTTTCCATGCTACATTATTTGCGTGCATTGCACAAGGTTTTTTTTTTCCTGATATGTTTGTTGGCTAGTATTCATCAGGCATTCCCATGGTGATGCAATCAACAGAAATCAGAAAATGACAAGTCAGAACTAATAATACAAAACATGTAGTCTATACCAGCTTTTCCCAAGCTGGATTTTCTAAATATCTTGGATTACAACTTCCAGAGCACTTAAGTAACATCACATTAAGAAACACTGGTATATAATTTTCAGACTTAGCTGTTTTTTCTAAAGTGATTGTCTGCACTTTGTGGTAGGTTGCTAGACACCATGCAGATATGGTTAGGTTCCAGGTACTTGGGGATGTTTCACTACCAGGCAAGGTAGCATCATCATGTTACCTATCTGGATGATGAAACACCAACAAGAAAACAATAACATTCAGAGACCTCTAAGAACACAGCTGTTCAGCCCTGAGATGTAAATAGACTCTTCTATTAGGACTATGGCTAAATTACAATTCCCAGCATTCCTCGCCATTGACTATACTTCCTGTGAATTCTGGGAGTAGCAGTTCAGCAATACTTGAGTTGCTTTGACTTCCTACAAGACTTTGACTTGTACATGGTTGCACAGTGTAAAATGAGCTTCTCCATATTAAAAAATATCTTAATACACATTATTAGGATTGCTATTTTCTTTGGGTGAACTTTTCTTCCTAAAGTTTTTTAAACTTCTACAAAAATTGGGGCTCTATCATGACCACTGATACCTTTGTCTTGTAAATGATATGAAATTGCTTTGAGTATGTAAGTAATGACACTTAGAAATAGAGAACATTATGAAAACCACAAAAACATGATTAAAATTTAAGAATATAAAAAGAAATGGAACGTTCAATGTGTAGAATGCCTGAGGCAGATAGGTTTGTCATTTGTATATTAGAGATGACATATTTATACAACATTTTGAACATCTAAGTTAACAATAATATTGTTGTTTCTAATAAACATATTATATGAATATTAACTCCATTTAGTTGTAGTTGCACATATATGTCCTCTAATAGGTGACCTGTCTTATATTTTATAATGCTTCAGCATGAAAAGTAATTGGTCATAAACAAAGTATGAGCATATCAGATTGATTCTATTCCTAAATATAAAAATGTAAAGATAGATATTTGAAATGAAATTATAAAAGGAGATATGACCAAATCAAATTATTTTTATTGTACTCAAGATTTGTAGGCAAAGGGGAGATTTATAAGAGATTAACAGTGCAGTTGTATACATACTTATACAAGTGTAAGCCCTTTGAACTTAATAGTGCAGTGTACAAATTTATAAAGCCCCGGTGGATATTCTCAATGGTAAACTGGGGCTGGACAAAGGCATTTTTAAAATTATATTCCAAAAAATATTTTCCAATTTTCTTGTCAACAACTTTTTAAAAATAGTATAAATCTACCCTAATTAATACAGACCAATTATCTAACCCACATCTCTTCCTCTTCAAGAAATTACATATATTAAATTATGGGTTGTTTTGACCCTGAAAGTTTTCCAGTTGATTGGTAGAAAAAGTATATTGGGTTATTGCCTATTCTATTGGAAGTATATGATTAAGTTTTTTCTACCTGACATTTGCACCTTATTTTTAATTAGCCTCATATCATTGTCATTTGCAACCAGACTGAGGATCATACTGTGTTTTTTTAAACTATAGACCTATCATATTGATGAATGTGAATCTTTAAGCTATTTCAAATAGATTCCAACACATAATTTCAATGCACTCAGTATTGTAGCCCTCCCAACCCCACCAACCTTGGTATAAACTTTGTCATTTGATTAACATGGATGCTGGAGTTTAAGAGCTATTTTGTTTAATGGGCTACCATTTATCTTTTCAACTGTTGTGCACCTACGTGGGTTTATAATTGGTGTTTTAATATTAAATTGTTACCTGATATAATTGACTTAGCTAAAAATAGACATGTAGCAGATATTGTTTCCTTGGATGTTGAAAAGACTATTGACATGATCAATCAAATCTTTATTACAGTCATAGACCAGGATAAGAAGAGTAGAATACAAACAATTCGTAATTTTAAAAGTTAAAAAAATATAAAATACACATGGTTAAAAAAACCTCTGGTTTCTTTCCAGATTGTAGAAATCTTTCCTAGTTAACATGTTTTTAGAATGTTTATGAAGTGGATCTTGACTCACTCTGGGCTTTCAGAATGTTGCATAATTTGGACTGCGATATTTTATTCAATCCTTAAATGACAAAGTGATTGCTAATTATGCATTTTCTCTTTTGTTTGATTTTCTTCAGAATCTCTTGGAGAAATTTCCTTCAGAATTTCTCTTAGAAATGCTGAAAATATGAAATAAGTAGCAGGAGGAGAAGCAGAATTTAAGTTCCCATTATATACAGATACGTTATATAAAAGTCAGAGATGACTATTCCTAATCTCATTTTCTTAATATGCAAGTCTGATGCCTTGTCTTGTTTTTCAATAAATTGAATTAAATTGGAACTGTCACCGGGTCCCGAGAGTAATTTTGACAGTTTTAGGGAAGGGTGTGATGCAATGCTGGCTGTATTTTAATTCCTTTGTTCTTTTGTAGTGTAAAGATTCTTAGGAAGCTTTTTCAAGTAATATATTTGAATTTATTCTCCACTTTGACAGAGATGTCAAAGATAGGCAGTTTCTTTGAATATTTTTGAGTACTTGCTGATATACACTTTTATTTACTTATTTAGCGAACATGTATGCCACCTATCTTGTGAAAAGCTGTTTTCTAGACAACAGTGAAATTACTTTTCTATGCTAACTCACCCAAGTGGAATTTGCATTTGGTTTTATTACCAAGTGTTGTGCATAGTCTAATTGTATATAGGCAATAATTTGTGTGTAAAAGAGAATTAGCCTGTGAAATAGTGGTTAAATTGCTGGACTCAAACCAAGGAGACCTCTCTCAACTATGGACCTCGAAGAGTGGCATTTGGCCAGTCATTGTCACTCAACTTAACCCATGTCACAAGGTTAATGTTGAGAATAAAATGAAGAGTTGTGAGCCTTATATTCACAAGAGAAAAGGCAGATATAAATACAGTAATAAAAATAAATACATTTCAGCCAGGAAAGAGATTTCTCATTCCTCTTTGCAAAATTTAACCTTCTGAAATATCTATTGGTATGAAGGAACTCTTCTGGGTTCTTTTTGAAAAAAACTGATAGCTAATTCCAGTGTTTTTCAAACTTGACCATTTGGAGATGAATTCTGGAGTTGAATTCCACACATCTTCAAATTGCCAAGCTTAAAAATCACTGCCTTATTCCATTTCCAGTACTGACATTCTGAATTTAAAACAGTCACTTAAGTTGGGACTACCTAACAGAGATATTCAAGATTTCAAGCAGTTTTTCTTAATCTATCCCTCTCTCTCTTTTCCTTTCATTTTTTCAATCTTGTCCAATTCTTGAAGACCTCTTGGATAAATCCCTGCAGTTTCCTTGGCAAGGTTTTTCAGAAGTGGTTTGCCATTGCCTTCTTCCTAGGACTTGGAGAAAGTGACTCACCCAAGGTCACCAAGCTGGCTTTGTGCTAAAGGTGGGAGTCCCATTTCTAGCCTTAATCAATGCACCATATGGGCTCTTTAGTCTCTCTTCTTCTTCCATCTATATTTACATGAAAGTGAGGCAGAGGGTTATAGATAAAAGAAGGGACCCAATGTTGTACATCCCTCCATGTTCCTCTTTTTGAATCTTTCTCAGGTATCATTCATCTGATCTTTTGAATCAGATTCTGCAAATGAAAGTGTACAAAGCAGTCAGGCTCTGAGCTTTTTCTTTTTATAACAAAAAATGGCACATATGCAGCATGGAGTTTGTTTCAGTACTTCCTGGAATGATAATAACACAGTATTGCCAATCTCTACTCAGAATGCCAGGGGGACTTTTTAAGCTAATAGAACTACAAGAACGACTGATGTGAAAAAGATGGCTGTGTACAAAGCATGACAAGAAAGATCCCTCTGATCAGCAATGGCCAAAAAAATACAGATTTATATTATAACTCTAGTAGCCTATGAGTGGTTCACAAATTGATTCTTATTAATCTTTAAACTTGAGGAATACTGGAGTCCTATTGTTTAACATGGGGAAAAAATCCCTAGGTTTAATTCAACATACAGTATTTCCTTCAAAGTAAGTTCCTTAAAAAAATAAGTGGAATATATATTCTAATAGAGTTCAAACACGGAAATGAACTGGAACAAGAATATTGAAGTCCAACAAGAGACATTAAGCTTGCTGAACTCAGAGCAGGATATATTTATTTTTAGAATGATATCCTGCCTTATTGTACATCTCAAGGAGATATACATAATGCTTCTATAACCAACAATACAACTTTTTAAACAAAGCTTGAATTTTAGTTGGATATATTTTTACTGATTTCAAACTCTTATAATTCAGATAAATCTAGGAATTTTGTTTGGTAGTAATTAATTAGTATTATATAAAACACTTCCAGTGACTTCTAAAGATACATTCAGATCTTTTTTGGAACCAATTTAATGCACTTGAAAAAGAAACTCATTTCTTTCTTGTTTTTCTATCTCTCTCTCCAGTGATAAAGGAATGATTGGCTCATGCATGTAAACACCCATGTGCATAATTTATCCCTAAAAGGAAATATGTCTTTCCTTTCGGAATTCAGGGCACTATACATAGCAATGTTTCCTCCATGTTTCCCCAGAATGATCCTGTGAAGTAGATTGAGATTAATAATAGCAAAATGATCCCCTTTTTAACTAGAAAATTCCTAATCCTAGTGGTATAGCTCATTATTTAAATACCTTTATTTCTTTTTCTGAACTGATGTTTTATGAGTAGCATATGGAAAACCATAGTTACAGTTTTGGCATTATTGGGACTCAGATTTCTGATGGTGGAAACATTGGCAATTGCTCAAGACCTGTCAGTCCTCAAAACAGGCCAAACCTGAAAACCAAAGGCATACAAGCCAATACTACTTTTATTATAATATTACATTTGTAGAATCTTACAAGTACAGTATTACTGCACTTCTCTCTTCCTTTATCCTCTTGAGAATCAAGGAGGATCATGTCTGAGGCACTTTCTCAAATTACATTTCTGCCCCAGATCAGATTTCTTTTATCTGATTGTTGTCTTGGTTTTGTCACTTCTTCTTGTTCTTCAAAGATATTCCTTCTGCCCATTACAAAATCCATTGATAAGACCGTGTCAGCCCTTCATTATAGTCCAGACAAAAGCCAAAATCATGAGTACAACCATTACCTTAATTGTAAGGTTATAATAACAGAATTTAAAAGTCTGAAAGCACTTTTACCTTCCCTTGCATTTACTTTGTAAGAACTAGGTAGGGTCTCTTCTGAGATGCTGCAAAAACCAATCAGAATAGGTCACCAGGACTAAAAGTTTATTACTACAAGCTTTCAGACTCATGCTAGACTCCATCATCAGGGAACTTCTCTGATGAGCTTGAAGTAATAAACTTAGTCCCAGTGACCAATTCTGATTGTTTTTTGCAACATTATCTTGAGACCCAGGTGTTTATTTTCATTTGTGAGATATTTCTTTCCTTACAATTGCCCCAGCTATGGCTCCTGTCTTCCAAGATTATTGTCAAAGCCCATTACAAAATGCCATATCTCTGAGTTTGAATCCCAAGTATGGTATCCATAAGTTGAAGCTGAAGAAGCAACACAGCAAAGATTCTTAGTTTATGCTACTCCTCACACTTCAAATTCAATTTTAAATAGCAAAAATAAACAAATGAATATCTAATTCCTTATTCAATGATGTTCCTGAGAGGAAGCAAAAGTATTCTTGTGAGCTTACTGAATTAATTACTGCAACATATTATTTGGAGAATGTTGTAATACACCTGGGACTGTATGGTATATGAATGTGGTTCCACAGGTCATGGAAGCTACATGCCATTCTTCTACCACCCAGAGAAGCACCAGCGCAGTCCTTGTTCTGCCCCCTCCCTAATTACAGTCTGACTAGAGATTGCAGCATCAAATTGCTATCAACAAGACATCCAGGATTCCTTTTGCACAGACTTGGAACAGAATCAGGCAGTTCTGTCTGTATAGAAAGCAGAGAAGTGAAATGTGTCCTGAGAAAACAAGGAATGAGGAACACCGTGACCCACTGAGAGGACTGAAGCCTCCTTTACAGCATCTGACTGGATCAGCAGCACTAACATTTATTCACCATGAGAAATAGTTCTCTCCCTATCTCCCCAGTCTCCAGGAAACTATTTCCTGGACTGAAGGGAAAAGGGATTATATACAGTGAAAGAGAGAGACTCTTACCTAACTGATTTCACGCCTCAACAACCTTGGTTGAGTCAATTCAGACAGGTCAGAATGTCTGAATTCAGAACTGGATAGGGAAGCATCAGGGAATTTCAGAACTGGGGAAGACTGGAGGATTAAAATACACACAGTCACACACACAGAAAGAAGGAGGTAATGACAATCAAGTTCTATAACATTACCAAGAAAACTGCATGGATATTCATAAAGGGGTAAGCTGAGCTCAAAGGTGTCTTATCATTACTTTTATTTTACACTGACTTTAATAACTAATGGAAAAACCAAGGGAATGCATCCCTTACTATTATTTCTATATATATTCATACAATACACACACACAATTTTACATACTGTCTCTGAAAAAACGTTCCCCAAGCCAGATGTACAGTACTGAAAAGAAGAACAGAAAAGTAACTCCTATCACCCTTAGGCCAGCTCCCTCTGTCAGAAGAACAGTGTGAATCCTGCCCTTATTATGTGTGTCAGATTAAATTAACGGCTAGGTAGGTGCAGGAATCACTTGATTCATTGTCAAAACAGCTGCTCTAGTTTTCACTGTGCTTTTGAGTACAGTTCAAAGTGCTTAGGATAGTGATTTCATTTGTACATTCCCTGACATTGGCACAAAGAACGGCAGTAAGCCCCTCCATCACATCCCCAGTTTATGAGATAATCTCTTTAATATTCTTCCCTAAGCTTAGACTACAATCCTTAGACTACAATTATTCACCTAGGTCAGTGTTTCTTGAGGTTGGGCTTTTTAACAGGTGTGCACTTCAACATTCAGAGTTCCCCACCCAGCTTTCTTGGAATTTCTGGGAGTTGAAATCTACACATCTTAAAGAGGCTGAGCTCAAGAAATACTGAATACTGACCTAGATGATAATCCATCTGAATGTAGAGAGAAATGATTTCACATGCTCAGAGATATCCTTGATTGCACTTTTTACACCTCTTAAGCAAAAGTGGGATCACTCCAAGTTTGTCAAACACATCTTATTGTGACTTAATTTTTGAAATAATAAAAACATATTGACACAGAATGAACATTAAGATGTGGGAACATCCTCCCCACTCAGATTACAAAAGATACATAATATTTGCCATATGGAAGATTATCTGGCAGGCTTGCCCAAATACTGCTCTTAATATGCCCACTGTCCTAAATTTACACCTGCACCTACTTGGTTAGCATCATATCAATTCTCATTGCTCCTAAACTTCAAAAGTAAGAGTTTTGCTAAAGTCAAAACAAATGCATGGATCAGTATCATAGGACACTGCCTACAAGTATTGTTTTTTCCCAACAGGTTTGAGTTCTTTCCTTATCGAGGACAATTATAAATCAGTCTGGACCTGGACATTTCACAAAAATTCCAGCATCTCAGCTTTTTCAGGGAAGCATATTTAATGATGGGCTAGGAGTTTGTACTCATTGCATTCAAACAATGTATCAAAACCAGAAAGGACCAGGATTGCTTTACCCAGAAATGTTTTTCCAAGCAGTCAAGATCCCTTTTACAATGCAGCAAGAAACATATACTGTAACCATTGCCAGATTCAAAGAACACTAACTATCTCTTTCCACAGAGATCTGGAGGTGAATACAAAAAAGTTTCCTATGAGTTAAGATTGCGCCCTTATGGGCAAGTAGCTGTTGAAACTACAGTTCACATCCTGTTATACTATACTCTCTGTAAGAATCCTCGGACCAGTCTAGCAAGGTCCTTACTTGGTAAAACATCCAGGAAATGTTCATCTTTTGTATAGCTGTAGTGATCAGGTCGGTATGATTCAGTATCCTTGATAGTAGCCAAATTTTGTTATACTGCTTGAAAAATTAGATAGATTTGGTTAACCCATTGATGAACCCATCACCAATCGTAATATTTTCTGTCCTGTTTTGCTTTTTTTATTTCTCTGCAAGAAATAAAATTTCTTCTTGATCAGGAGCCAGAATTTCTGTTGCTGAGCAAGGCAGGTGTTAAGCAAGTCATGTCCTTTTTTGTTACAGTTAATCACAGCAGTTATTAAGTGAATCACACAGTCATTAAGAGCACCTGACTTCCCCCATTGACTTTGGTTGTTGGAATCCAGTTGGGAAGGTTGCAAATGATGATCATATGACCTTGGGACACTGCAACTATCATAAATACATGCTAGTTGCCAACTACCTGATTTTGAACACGTGACCATGGGGATGCTGTGACAGTTGTGAATGTAAGGAATAAGTCACTTTTTCAATGCCACTGTAACTTTGAATTGTTGCTAAACTAAAGCTTCGCAACAAAGTTTAAAAAACAGGCATCTGGACTGGATTTTTCTCAAGTCGAAGACGTTTTGCCTTTAATCCAAA
>JANHZU010002637.1:82197-96700 GCA_032468055.1 Acrochordus granulatus | reverse complement strand
CACATGGTTGCCATTTGTGACCTCCCTAGCTTGTTTCCAACCAGCAGGATCCATGGGGGTTAACCTCTTCACTTAACCACCATGGCAAAAAAAGGTTTTCAAATCAGATCGCTTAACCACTGTATCACTTAGCGGGAGAAGTTCTGGTCTGAGTGGTGGTCATAAGTCGAGGACTCTGCAATAATTGTGGCCGTTGTCATGGGTCGCAAAGATAAGGATGAGGCTTAGAAATTACGGTTCGACGACCTTTTACGATACTTTGATTTTACGTAATCCAGCACAGCACCTCTGGAGGCCCACCAGCTTGGAAAGCAACGCCATGTGCTAACCCCAAAACTTGGTTAATTGCAAGCCTATTAGAACTGGGGCTGGTATTTCTCAACCGTGGCAGCTTGAAGAGGGGCGGGCTTCAGCTTTGCTGGCTGGGGAGTTCTGGGAATCGAAGTCCGCCCCTCTTCAAGCTGCCGCGGTTGAGCAGCCCTGGTTCGAGGTTGCCCAGAGACTCTCCTTCCTGCTCATCGGTCTCGGAAGCGCCGGGTGATTCATCAGCCGCTCCCCGCCCGAGAGTGGAGGATCGCTCTGGTGCTCCCCCGAGTCCTCGCGGAGAGGCGCCGCTGTGAACCCGGCCGGGCTCGGATGCGGGCAGCCGGGCGCGTCGTCACCGGGGAGGCTCTTCTGGGGCGTGGGGAGAACGAGGGACGCCCGAGAGGTCCCGCTGAGCACCTGCCTCCTTGCCGCAGATCTCTGCCGAGAAGCTGGCGGGACTGATGGAATTCCAGGAGTATTTCAACCATGCCACCTTTCAGAAGATGGTGTCTTACCGACAAGCCATCCTTCATGTTTTGGAGGTAAAAAGGAGGGTGTGTTTGTGGGGATGGCTTAGCAGGGAAGATGGGTTGCTGTCCACCAGGAAGAGCCGGGAGGGGAGTTGTAAGCCAGTGGTCGCCAACTTGGCATCTGTGCGGTCCTTGGTGCTGTCTGAGCTTGGTTCTTTTCTTGCAGACGTTTCATGACCCAACTAGGTAACGTCGTCAGTGCTAGAAGAGGGTGGGGTTTGCTCCCTGTATGTATGCAGCGGCTTGTCCTGCCAGTCTTGGTGGGAGTGTGGTTTTCTTTTCGTGAGTGCCTTGGAGATTCCTCCCACCAACACTGGCAGGGCAAGCATATAAACAGAGAACCAACCTCACCCCTTTCTACAATTGATGACATTATCTAGTCAGGTCATGAAACGTCTGCAAGAAGACCACCAAGCTCAGACAGCACCAAGGACCCCCCACAGCTCTCTTCTCTTGGAACTTCGCGTCCTCCACAGATTGGGGGACACAAACTGCAGTGAGGTAGCCCTCGACTGCAGATATCCCGGACGGCCCTTCCCCTTAGTCGAACTGACCATTCCTTCCTCTTATGACCTTCCTCTTGTGCGTGAATGCGTTGTTTGTATGCTGCCAAATCCAAACCGGTCCGGGTGGGTTACCCAGCAGCCCTTCAAACATCCACCCACGGTGCACTTCCTCCAGTACTGAGACGAATCCTTCCCCACATGGGATTTGGGCAGATCCACCAAAGAAGCCTTGCATGTTAGGTTGCGCTGTGGGCAGGGGGCTCCCGAGCATGCCACCCAGCTCAGCTCTTTGCCCCCAGCCCCAAGCCAGCTGTGACCAACTTCTTGTGATGGCAGGTTGCGAGCAGCCGAGCTGGGACTCCTTTTGCCAGCGTGGCTGGAGAGTCTCTGGAGGATAAGCTGAAGCCCATGGTGGACTGGGCCGTCCAGGGATTCAAGCCTGCTGGAGAGAAGGGGCTGAGGCCCCCCAAGACTTCAGGTGAGGCCCGGGGTTTCCTCAGCAAGGGGCAGCGGGGTTGTTGGCTGCGACTGCGCGGGCGGGAAGGCATGCGCGTTGAGGTCTGCTCCGTTTGCTCGGGCCGGGTTTGGGCTGTGTGCTGTGTCACCCGAGACCCTTTGAGAACTGTGGGAACTGGGAATTGGCTACAGGTGATTATATGACTATAGGTGATATTGGGGATCGATTATGGGTGATTAGAGGTGCTGGGAATTGAGTATACTGGGAAGTGATACTGGGAATTGATTATAGGCGCTGGGAATTAATGATAGGGGACTGTGGCTATGGCTGGCACTGGGAATTGATTATCGGGGTGTTTGCAAGGCAGAGGGGCCAGAAGGGTCAAGATGCTGCCTGCCACTTACCCCCCGGCCCCTTTGACCTGCGGACACGCTTGCGCGGGGAATTCGTTTGCAGTCAAACTTTTGAGTTGCACAGAATGAACCTCCTGGGAATCTCATGGGCTCGATGTGGGCGGGTTGCGCTCGTCTCTCTCCCTTGCTAACGGCACAGGTGCGCGTTCCTCATCCTTGGGGAAATTGCCTGGTCTCCCGTGCTGACCTCTGTTGCCCCCCTTTCTTACAGAAGTTAAAGCCTTCCCCACCATCATCATAGAAGATGCTGCCTCCCCTGAAACCGCCCCCCCACCCAAGCGGCTTAAGACCAATGGATGCAGTGGTGCCAGTAGCAAGGAACCAGTGGAGGAGGCCCAAACCAGAGGTGGGGGTCTCTGCACCAACGAGTGGGGTGGGTGAGGAGAGGCGAGGCTGGCTCGGGGGTCGAGAAGGAAGGCATCTTTGGAGTCCTTGTGGATCCTTTGGGGGGAATCCACCCCCGGGCAGCGGGGAGTCCTTCTAAAGCTGCCCTCTGGGGAGAGAAGCCGTTTCGCGCCCGCCGCCATCAGCAGCTCACGAAATTTGCTTTGTGGCCCTCTTGCAGAGCGGATGGCTTCGGAGGCCAGAAGCAACAAGGCGAGCTTGGAAGGTGAGGAGCCCTTGCGCTCTGAGGCTGAAGCGTCCCGGGTGGGGCGTTGGTGTGGTGCCTTTGCAAACGCGCCGTTCGCGGGCTGCGGATGACCAGAGACTTGCCGACCAGCCCAAGCCAGCGCCCAGGGATGATTTGGCACCGAGCCTTGAGCCCTCCGGCTCCCTTTCAGAAGGCGGCCGTGGACACGGTCCGGCCCTCCGCTGGCATCCGTTGCTCAGAAGAATGAATCGTTCTCATCTTTAATGCCGGGCAGCATCTGGACCCGTATTTCTCAAACTGGCCCCTTTAAGATGTGTGGATTTCAACTCCCAGAATTCACAGCTGGCTGGGGAGTTCTGGGAGTTGAAGTACACACGTCTGGGAATGGCAAAGGTTGGCAAACACTCCCCTGACTCTCCAAAAGGAGTGAAGCAGATGCATCTCTCTCAATGGCCAATGTTAATGCCCTGCTGCATTCTGGGAACTGGAGTCCAGCACATCTGGAGGGCAGCCGGCTTGGGAAGCTGCCCACGGAATGGAGGCGGCTTTCCGCCATTCACGCGCAGTCTTTCCTGAACTCTTTGAACAGACAGCTGCCTGTCCTGTGGGAAGAAGAACCCGGTCACTTTCCACCCGCTCTTTGAAGGGGGACTCTGCAAACCCTGCCAGGTGAGTTGGGCACAGGAGCCGGCCTGCCTGTGGTTGGACCTGGCATCGGAAGCATCCCTTGCCTTGGCCAGGGCATCATGCGCAGCTCATCTCCGTCGGATAAGGATGCTCCTTCCGCGCGGGGTACTAGGAAACCGGGGGCCTTTTCTAAGGTTGCTGCCCTCAGAAGCGCAGCAGCTGCCCTCTTGCGGGGAGGGTTCTCTCGTTTCAGCTCAAATCGCTGCCCGTCTCCACGTCTGCCTCGAGGCGACTCACGGCAAGTGGCTTGGCCGGCCGAGGGCGCACATGGCCGCACCTTGGGGCTTCGCTTTGCATGGATCGGGCAGGAGGAAAGGGTGCTTTGGGGCGGGGGGAATTTGCCGTTCTTCTGCGCTGCTGGCGAAGCATCTGCTGCTGTGGCACGCGTGGAAGTGTTCACAGAGGCCTTCGAGTCATGTGCTGCGGCCTGCTGCGGCCACCTTTGAAGGGAACCTCTTGAGACTGACCACAGAGAGACGGGGAAGGCGTTGCCGGCATCCCCCCAGGGGAGTCTCCTAGGGCAGACCTGGCAGATTTAGTTCCCACGAACGATGGCCGAGATTCGACTCCCCGGCGCATCTTCAGATGAAATCGGGTTGAGTCGGAAACACCTGGGTTGGCCTCACTCTCGGGCTGTGCAGCACCCCTTTAATGCCTCCCTCCCCGCTGCTGCCCCTTCACCGCTCGGGGATTTCCGCCACTCCCCCTTTTCCTTTCGCTTGCCAGTGGAGCGCCTGACAAGCATGGCGGGGAGTCCATACACCTGCCAAGTGGGAAGGGGCCCGCCTCCCACGCGGCAGTCGGACAGTGGCCGCCGCTGCAGAAGCACACGGATGCCCACATTCCTGAGCAGCTCGGCGCGGTTGTGGGAGCCTTTGGCAACCACCCGCTGGCAGGACGCGAAGTCCCTCATTGCCACGCGTGTCTTATTTATTTATTTAATTTATATGCCACCAAAACCCAGAGAGACTCGGCGGCTAACTAAACAATTCTAAAAACATTACTTAAAAACATTTAAAAAGAATAAAATAAAACATTAGAATAAAAATAAAAAACCCGGCAGACTAGCGAGGTGGGCTAAAAATATTTCGTAAATAAAAGGGGGGGTGAGGATGGCTAGGAATCCGCCAGCCACCTCCACGATGATGATGAGCCCCCCGGAGCGCCAGGCCATGCTCAGGAGTGCGGGCAGGCCTCGGACTTCGCAGACGCTTGCCCCCTTCCTGTTTTGACTGAAGCGTGGGGGGCAGGCCCCCTCATTTGACAGACGTACGGGCTCCCCCCGCTCACCTCCGAGGAACTAAAGGCGCAATATCTCGCAGAACGGGGTGTGATGCGCCGAGCACAGGTGGTGGGGGCCGAAGCGCATATCTCACGACGGGGTTCACGACGCTGGAGTGCACTTGCGATGGACACCGGTCATTTTCTGTGCCTTTCTCTCGCCAGAACCAGGTCATAAGTGACCTCTGGGGACTCGGTTGTCCCTTCGGCCGGTCGCTAAGCCTCGCGCGGCCCACGGCTGCCTCGGTTTCTTTGTGTTTCTCTTAATGAACGTGTGCAGAACCGATTCGCTTTTGTGCATTGTGTGCACGCATGTGCGCACGCAAGTGTGGAGAGAGAGAAAGAGACGTGCCAGCAGAACCAAGTTAGGCATTTTCTGCATTTTGGACACGTCGGGTGCCAAAGGTTCAGCATCAGTTTGGTCTGGTGGTTAAGGCAACGGACTAGAAACGGGGAGGCTGTGAGTTCGAGTCTCGCCATAGGCATGAAAGCCAGCTGGGTGACTTTGGGCCAGTCACTCCCTCTCAGCCCAGCCCCCCTCGCAGGGTGGTGGTTGTGGGGAAAATAGGAGGAGGCAGGAGTGTCAGGTGTGTGCTTGCTGCCTTCGGCGCCTTACAAAGTCGCAACACAAGTAAATAAACGAAAGTAAACCGCTGTTCTGAGCACTGAAACGTTTGATCTCTTAGGTCGTAAGTGACTTTTTGGGGACTCCATTATAATTTTAACCAGTCGCGAAGCGACCAATCGTTAAGTGAGGATTACTTGTTGAAACTGGGGTCTGTTGAATGGGCTGGCCCCTTCACCGCTGGCCGCCGTTTCCCCGGCACCCCCCCGTGCCCTGGGGTGAAGGCGCTGCCTCCTGAACGCGCCCCAAGCGGCCTTGGCTTAGGGAAGACCGGTCCCGTCCCGCTGTGCACGTGACCCTTCCTCATGTCCCGTATTTTCTCCTAGGACCGCTTTCTGGAGCTCTTCTACATGTACGATGAAGACGGGTACCAGACCTACTGCACCATCTGCTGCGAAGGAAGCGAGTTGCTCCTCTGCGACAATGCCAACTGCTTCAGGTGGCCGGGCCCTGCGCTGGGCACTGCCCGCTGCTCTTCGCAGAAGGGCGGTCTTTGCTCCTTGTAGTTCCTTGGGAAACAGTGAGAGGTAGTCCTCGACTTATGACCAAAAGAGCCGCGCCTGCAAGTTCGGTCTGAGTTGTGACAGTCGTTAAGGGGCCACCTGATGTTATAACCTTTTTTCGCTGCGGTCACTAAGAAAACCATTGTTCGGTAAGGGGCATCTTTTGCCAGTAACCAGGCGTAAACCGCAGTTTCCGGCAAAAGGTTGCAAATCGCAGGACTCTGCAAACGGCTGTCAATGTGGACCGGAGGCCGAGGGCCCAAAGTGCGGTCATGTGACCACGGGGGGTGGGGGGTTCGGCCATCGGAACTTAGAACCCAGGTTTCGAACCCTTTCTGGGAAGATCCGTTGTACTTTGAAATTTCACGAAGGGACTGGTCGTAAGTCGAGGACTGCCTGTGTGCCAAAGGAACAAGAATCCAAAGCTGGGATGAACACTCTTGTCAGAAGGAAGGTTAAGATTTCAGCCGAGAATTCAAAGGAATATGTTGCTCTCGGGGGACAGCTTCATGTAGGCGATAACCTAGGGAGAGGTCGCGGTTTCCCCGTCTGACCCTAGGGGGCGGTGCTCATCCCCGTCTCATATCTGAACCGCCAGCATCAACCGAAGTCACGTCCGTGGTCACGCGGCCGGCATGACTAGGCGCCATCCTTCTCACATTCATAAATCTGGCTAAAGAGAACTCTGAGAAAACGAGGCTTGAGAAAGAAAGATGTTCGGCTTTCAGCAGTTGCCAGGGAGCCTGATGCTTGTGGTGACTGCGCAAGGTACACAGTTGTGCAACGGGGGCTTTGGTCTGTCTTTTGCAGCTGCTTTTGTGTGGACTGCTTGAACTCCTTGGTGGGACGAGGCTCGGCAGAAGCCGCGCGGAAAGAGGAGCCCTGGAGTTGCTACATGTGTCGGCCACAACAGCGCTACGGGGTTCTGCTGCGACGGCCAGACTGGAACACGCGCCTGAAGGAGTTTTTCACCAGCGAGGAAGGGCAGGAATATGTAAGGAATTGCATGGGGGGACTGTCGGACTTCGCCAGGGTGGGGGTGGGAGACCAGGTCAGCTGGCCCCGCTTGGGATGGTCGCTTGTTTCAGACCTCAGGACTGCAAATAGTCCACACATGTCACTTGAGGACAGTGTCCTTCCTGGTCCACTGTCACTCCATAAATAAAGCAGTCCTTGTTTAACAACCGGTCGCTTAGTGACTGTCCCAGGATACAACAAGTTACTGACGACCCGTTTACGGAGTTCTGATGCCACACGCCCCCATCACGTGATTGTATTCTGGCTGCTTGGCACGGCACCCAGCTCACGTTCAGGGCTGCTCGCAGCACCCTGCAGTCATGTGACCAATTTTCAGTAGATTTTTTGTTTGGTTAGTTCCCAGCATTTACTTCCAGTTTCTGGCAAGAAAGTTCACTGGTGGAAATGGGTTTCCTTAACAAGCGTGGTGCCTGCTTGATGACTGTGGTGTTCACTTAACAACTGCAATGTTCACTGAACAATTGTAGCATGCATTTTGCGGCTGCCACAAAGAAAGTAAAATTGGGTGTGCTCAGTGGTGAGCCACTTAGCGACCACCATGACCCTACCACTGGGATTAATTATGGTTGCAAATCAAGGACTACCTATGCAATTAACACCAGTTGCAATACACAAGTTCGCTCCAGCAGGACAGGCCTTGAGAGCAGCAGCTTCTGTCTTGTGGCGCACCAGGAAAAGCGCTGCGCCACCGTGGTCTTACGAAACTCATCCTGGAGCCGAGAAAACTTCTGCCCGCCATCTGGACATCTTGTGACCCAGAACCGCTACTCTGGCAAAGTTTTAAAGCATCTTCTGTGGACTGGATGTGCCAGGGGAGACTGGAGTGTCCTGCCTCCCCAGGGGATGTTGGACTGCTTAGTTCCCGGAGTGGCATGAGGCACATTCTGGTGTCACTGATGTGGAGTGGTACATTCTGCACATCTCCGGAAGGGAACAACCTGATGGTCATTTAAAGAGCACAGTGGAGAGCGCTGGGATTGTGATCGCTGAGTGAAGTCGTCACATGAGTGTCCCCCTTAACAATTGCAATGACTTAGAACCTAAAGTCTAGGCTCAGTCGTGGTCATTGGTCAAGGACGACCTGTGTCACGTTTCTCCCTGAACCAGAGCAGCAGCAGTGAAAGGAATCATTTGCTCAGACCTTACGAGGGGCTGGAAGACTTCCTAAGGTAGTGACAAACGGGCACACCCAACAGTTGCTGCTGTTGGTTTGTGTCTGTCTCACACTTTTTCTTTGCCTCTCGTCCCATCACAGGAGGTGCCCAAAATCTACCCTGCCATCCCCGCAGCAAAACGGAAGGCCATTAGAGTGCTGTCTCTCTTTGATGGCATCGCTACAGGTGAGAACCCGGTCAGGTCTAATGTACCTAGAGAGGCTGGAAGATCATGAAGAGAGAGCCAGGTGAGTCTTCTCCAGATGGGGAACCCCTTCAGCCCAGGACCTCTGGAGGACACCCTGGCAGGACAAGAAGGCCCTGGGCACAAGTCCAGCTGAGCCATGCTAGAAGACCCCTTTGCCCTTGGTTGCCCATCAGTCTTCAGTGTGAAGATCCGCCACCTGAATGAGGAGGACAGGACCTTTGCACATGTCTTCCTTTTTACCCACTGCCCACATGTGTCACTGTGATTGGTGCCTGCCCAACAGCGGAAGGAGCACTGTCTGCTGCTCATCATGCGGGCTTCTCAGAGCCTTGGCCATAGGATGGCTCATGGGACCTTAGCTCCCATTCGCTGCTGGCCTGGCCCTTCCCTTGGGTGCCGCGCTTAAGGGGTACGTACATCTGTTGCATCTGTTACGCTGTTTAACGGATCAGCATGGGATCTGGGCCCCGTCCAGTCCCGTCCCTCGGATCTCAAGACCTGGCATGGCCAACATGAGAGCTTCAGATGTGAGCTCTGAATTATCCCTCTTTCCACTGTACTCCTCCAGATGGTGGTGTGCTGGGACAAGCTGTCCTTTAGCAGCGATGCCTTGAGAAAACCGGAACTGTAAGGCTCGGAGAAATGTGCTGCTCTGCCATGTCAAGCCACTGTGAGGAGGGTGGTGAGATCAGTTGTGATTTCTGCCAAGGGTAGCCCTTCTGCACAACCTTTCAATCTTGCCACGAAGTCGGGTAGCTTTCTGGTGAACCTTCTTCCTGAAGGCCAGTCTGTACGCTGGACATCATTCCTTCTCCCTTTTATCAACCACATCATTTCCTTCATGCAACCCGCTACACGTTGGGTCGCCAAGCACACCATTCTGCTGTATGTGTGCGCGTGCACGTGTGTCCTTGCAGATGCAACTGAGCACTGGAAAAATCCTTGTACGGCATCCTTTGAGCACAAATATCACAGGTCCTCCACTCTTCAGCCAAGAATGTGAGGGTTGCACATTCCTTTCCCCACAGCACAAGGTGGATTATTCCCAGGTATTTCCCTGCAGTGGATCCTCTTCTCACCCCAGACATTTCTGCCTTCCCAGGCTACTTGGTTCTGCGGGACCTTGGCATCAAAGTGGAGAAATACATTGCTTCTGAGATCTGTGAAGACTCCATTGCGGTGGGAACTGTGCGGCATGAAGGGAACATTAAATATGTGCATGATGTGAGGAACATAACCAAGAGAAATGTAAGAAGATGCGTTATACCAGAATTTATAATTCTAGATTAAATTTCTCAGCCCAGGCTGTTGGGGGGTTACCTTGGATTGTCTTTCTTGTCGGGTCTCAGCAGCTCCAGACCTTAAGGAAGTCCCGAAGCTCTGTGGAGGCACCAGCTGGCCTTCAGTAGGAGCACAACAGAAGCTCCTCTATGGGGCCCTGGGTGCTCTCTGAGCTTGGTTGTTTTCTTGCAGACGTTTCATGACCCAGCTGGGTCATATTATCAATGCTAGAAGGGAGTGGGGTTTGGAGGAGGAGGACTGTGGGGTCCCGGGTGCTCTCTGAGCTTGGTTGTTTTCTTGCAGACGTTTCATGACCCAGCTACAGTAGGTAACATCTTCAGTACACTTGTAGAGGTTTGTCTATGTGCCAATTTCTCCCATGTGCACTTTCTGAAGCATTTGATGCCCATATGTGGAACCAATAGAAGATAATCTCTGTAGCTCAAGGTGGAACTGTGGGCTTTTCGTACTCTGAGCTTGGTTGTTTTCTTGCAGACGTTTCATGACCCAGCTAGGCAACATCATCACTGCATGAAGGTCCTCACTAAGCTGGGGAGCCAAATCTTCCTGGGAGCCAGTCAAGGGAGAAGGGGTGGAAATCTCACTGTAACGCAACTCTGGAGGCTTACAACATCATAAAAGCAAAAATAAAAAAAGTATTGAAAGTTAACAAAACTAAGATAAATGAGGAAGCAGACTGCAATGGGCTGGGGGTGAGGTCAGAATGTTGTCAAGTACAGTTAGTCCTTGACTTACAACCAGTCACTTAGTGGACCTCCCTAGGAGATTCTTACGGCCCGGACTCGAAGTTCTGATAGCTGGGCCACACTCCCACCACAGTCACATGACTGCACGGAAACCGGCCTGCATTTATGGCTGTTTGCAGCATCCCACAGTCATGTAACCACATTTAATGATAGTTTTTCCAAAGACTGGCATTTACTTCCACTTTTCAGCAAAACCATCCCATAGCGAACCACTGCTTTGCTTAATGACTGCGATGCTCGCTTAACAGCCGCTGCAAAAAAAATTGTAAAATTGATTGGTCGTGTGGATGACCCAACTTGTGACCATGATGTGAGGCTCCATTACAAGTCCTACCTCAAGGACTACCTACTTAAGGAAGCTCACGTGGGAAAGACTTTGCCCTAATGACAGCCTCCCTTGCAGATTGATGAGTGGGGACCCTTTGATTTGGTGATCGGAGGAAGTCCGTGCAATGATCTCTCCATCGTAAACCCTGCCAGGAAAGGTTTGTATGGTAAGCCAAGCTCTTAAAGGGACGAGGTGGTCTGTTTTGAGCTGACTTTGATCTGATTTGGGACGCAGAGATGGGAGAAGAGATGGAAGAGCCAGGGGGAGGTGTCGAGCAAGGCGTTAGTCTGGAATCGCTACGTAGCCACAAATGCGCAACGTCCAACCCTCCCCGATTGCTCTTGAATCTTATCTTACACCCACAGGCGCTTACCGTTACTTGAGCAGATTCTCGTAAATAGACGAGAGCAGTCTGTTGATTTGAACCTTGACCTCTAAATCTGGCCTGACAGCTGAGCTCTGTTTGACCACTTCTCTGTCCTCCTTTCCTACTGGCAGAAGGGACTGGCCGCCTTTTCTTCGAGTTCTACCACCTCCTGAATTATACTCGCCCCAAAGCCGGAGAAGACCGGCCCTTTTTTTGGCTGTTTGAAAATGTCGTTTCCATGAGAGTCAATGATAAGAGGGATATCTCTCGTTTTCTGGAGGTAAACGCTGCCGTTGGGTCCATATGGATAAGAGACCCCAAAACGGGGGGTCTTGGAGGCTGCCTTGAGCCCTTAATCAATCAACGGTAGCCCACAGAATTCCTGAGCTGTGACGCCAGATATCTTCAGTGATGGATGGTTGCCGAAGACGAAACTTGTCTTCCAGATTGGCTGCAATTCTGGATAGTCATTATTCGTCTGGGCACTAAGTTGGATCTCACCATTGGAGGTTTATTATGGTTGCAGTGTTATAATATATGTTGCACGGAAGTTGGAGGGTGTATTTTGCCCTTTGGAGCAGGGGTGTGCAACTTTGGCACCTTTAAGGACTTCAACTCCCAGAATTCCTCAGCCAGCATAGCATACCAGGTCTGGCTGAGGAATTCTGGGAGTTGAAGTCCTCACATCTTAAAGGTGCCATACTAAGTTGCACACCCGTGCTTTAGACATTGTAGGACTCTGCCGTCTAGCCTTCTTGGCCAACGTGGTCCCTAGTCAGGAAGACTGGAAGTTAGAGTCTCAACTGGGCAACCCCAGATGGGGTCCCCCCAACACTTCCAGAGGCTATCGCTGAAACTCCTTGGCACAGGAGTTGGGGTTGGTTTTAAGAGTGGAATGGAAGCAGCTGCTCCAGGAAGCTCCTCCGCTCGCTCTCACCCTTAAAACTCCGGATAGCGATCTGGGCGCTATATAAATTTAATAAATAAATAAGGAAGTGGGGCAAGTGGTATTCCCGACTAAAAAGCATCCCTGCATCAGTCATGTCCCTTTCAGGGTGGTCACTGGTTACGCTTCTCTGCTTTCAAACCTGCCCCAACGCCCACATGCCAGGGTCCCAGAACATCTGGAGGGCCACCCGTTCCCTTGGCCAACGTTTTTAACTTGCTTGATGTTCCCGTCTTGTGGGGCTTATTGTTTCTTCTCTTCTGTTTTCAACAGCAGCTTGGCTGGCTTCATTGCTTCCTTGAAGGGGGAAGGATTCGTTAGGTCAGTGTTTCTCAGCCTTGGCCTTGTCTTCAACTCCCAGAATTCCCTAGCCAGCGTCTCTGGATGTCAGCTCCCAGAAGTCCAGAGCCAGCATGCTGATTTCTTCTTGCTTGCAAATGAAGGATGTTTTGGGATTCTGTTGCTTGTTACATGAGCCAAGACACCCCTTTTGAGACTGAACCATCAGCCAGTAGTTAGTATAATTTTGGCTGAGGAATTTTGGGAATTGTAGTCCATCCTGTTAATAAAGGTCAAGGTTGAGAAACAGCCCTTTAGGCCATCATGCCCAGTCCTTCTTGCCAATCATGGGATTTTGTGAGGTCCTCGATGATCTCTGAGCTTGGCTGTTTTCTTGCAGACGTTTCATGACCTAACTAGATAACATCATCAGTGCTAGGGTTGGGGATTTTCCCAGCTGAATACCTTCTCATCTTTTCTCTGCAGTGCAACCCAGTAATGATTGATGCTGTCAAGGTGTCTGCTGCGCACCGAGCCAGATATTTTTGGGGAAACTTACCAGGAATGAACAGGTAAAAAAAGGGAATCTTGGCATGACTGTGCCCTTGACCAGGAAGAGGTCAGAGGAAGTTGCAGGGAGAAGAGACTGCCTGATTTGCAGCTTGCTCAGTGTGCTCTGCAGCAGATTTGGGAGACTGGGGGTTATGGCTGGGATTTGGAGAGGTGAGGAAGGGGCCCGTTCAGGAAAACAGCTGCCATCCTGGGAAGGGGAGGCGGTTGGCACATGCACAGAACGGCTCCAATGCTGGGCATGACCAAAGAAGTAGAGGGTGCTCTTGAGGTCTTTTCCGGTAGCCCCACAAGCCGAAGGAGTTTCTCTGTCATGCCTCTGGGTAGGGTGAGGAGCGTTCCAGGTGAAGCATTGGGTGGGAGCTGCTCCCTCCCTCCCTCCACCTGTCCCATCTATCCATCTATCTACCTCCCTCCCTCCCCCTCCCTCCCCCAACCTCTATCTCTCCATCCATCCCATCTATCCATCCATCCATCCATCCTTTATTTATCCATCCATTATCTGTCCATCCACCCATCGGTCTGTTTTCCTGGGGAGATTTTTCCACACCCTCCACGTAAGACCCCTGGTGGGAAGATGTGGGAGAGTCCGTGGAGAGTCCATGAATGTACCCTCTTCGCAGGCCCCTGGTGGCGTCCAAGGGAGACAAACTTGAGCTTCAGGATTGCCTGGAGCACAGTCGGATGGCAAAGGTAATCAATAGTTTCCCAGTTATTCTCACCTTGTGCGACGCAGCTGCATCGGGTGTCATTATGGAGAACGGGGGGTTTGGCCAGCCCAGGGGAGTTTGCCCTGGTCTGCTCGGCCACCCTCTCCCCAGTGCAGCCTTGGGTCTCTAGCCCTGGTGTCCCCACTGGGGGCCAAAGAAGATGGCACTTGGACCACCCTGGCCTCAGTCAGAAATGTGAAAACATGGAAAGCTGCCCAAAGAGCATATAAGTAGTCCTCGACTTATGGCTGGAATCACAGTCATGTCATGCTGGTCATTAAGTGGATCACCACGTGATCATGCCCCGATATTACAACCTTTATTGTGGTGGCGGTGAAGTGAATCACCATGGTTGTTCAGCAAATCCATTCTCTGCAATGGGCATTTCTTGTTGGAAACTGGAAGTAGAAACTGGTTTCCGGCAAAAAAGCCATAAATTGTAGCCACGTGATTGTGGGATATTGCAAATGGCCGTAAATGCAGGCTAGTTGCTGAGCACCCAAAAGGCAATCACATGATCACGGGAGGGACCCGACCATCGGAACTTCAGATCTGGGTCCTAAGCAGCCCTGGGGAGATCCGTTGCAACTCCAAATGGTCACTAAGTGGCCGGGCATAAGTCGAGGACTACCTATATTTGGTGAGGGGCGACGCTCCCAGTTTTTCCTTGACTGGTGGTCTTCAGAGAGTTGAAGCCACAGTTTCCCTAATGCTCAGTTCCTGTTTTGGGGTGGTCGTTCAGGGAGCCCATCCCCATGAAGGCCGGGGGGGCTCTCAGCCCCCTGCCAGGATGAGCGCTAAAGAGGACGCGCCCTTCCCGAACGCATTTCTGGCCATCGCCAGGCAGCTGGAAAGGGCAGCCCACGAGCCACTCCCGTTAGGATTGCTGCCTGCCGCAACGTCTTGGGATCTGATGCCCTCCCGGGGGCTTCTTCCTTCTGTTCTCTTCTGCAGA
>JANHZU010002637.1:54430-74632 GCA_032468055.1 Acrochordus granulatus | reverse complement strand
AAGGATCCACGGAGTTCTGTCATGTTAGATACACCTTGAAATGTCTCATATGAGCAGAATTGTGGAGAGCTAAAAACTTTCTCAGTCCTCGCCTGAATTTGAATGTGCCATTTGAAAACTCTTTGTAAAATAGAATATGACTGTGCAGTAGAAAGACTGGGAACTGTTGTTTTGCGGGTTATGTGCTGGTCCCGGTGGAAGGTTGTTACTGTTCACTATGCAACATTGCAATTAAGCCTCAGAGGAAATGAGTCTGCAGTGACTGTAGCAGAACCTCTGGCTTGCAGACTTATAATCTGTTGTTTTAATGTAATGCAAATCAGGTTATATTCTCCTTTTCTTAAATGCAGTGAAGCAGTTCAAGTAGTTGTTGAGGGGCTCTCAAATAAGAATTAAACCAGAAATTAGAAAATGCAACCCATTACAGAACTTGTAAGAAGCTCATTTTTGAAAAAGAGTCCTGTAAGAAAGAAGGGAAACAACTATGCACTGGAGGAATGCTGGAGATGGTCAGGTGGCTGACATGACTATATGTAAAGGGGCACAGAACACTGTTACCTTCCCACCAGATTAGGTGACACCTATTTATCTACTTGCATTTTAACATGCTTTTGAACTGCTAGGGGCTGGAATGGGAGCTCACCCCATTATGCGGAGACTCTTGGGTCTCGAACTCAAACTGCCAACCTTTTGGCTGACAGGCATCTTAACTGCAAAGCATGTTCTCTTGAACTGTTTTGAGCATTCTTTTTGGTGAGGTATTCTGCCTCAAGTGTGAAACTGGTGTTTCAAGTTCCAGACATGTTGTTTCTGGAAGTGTTTAAGTGAAAAACTCTTTTAGCATGCTCAAAGCACAACCAGATGAGCAAACTCTTGTGCTCAAAATGGTTTGAGATTAAATGTTTTGGGTGCTGCTGATAATCTATCTCTGGGCCCATTGTAGTTCCCTTTAGCAATTAAATCTGGGGGAGCAGTTCCCTGATATGCATTTTTACTCAGCTTCCTTTTTATTAATCATCTTGACTGTTTCAAATGTGCTCCATCCCAACACTGCTTTTATTCTGCTTGAAAAAAAATTCCTGTGAAACAGTGTTTGCACAAGGGCAAGGATTGACATTACATGTCCTAATGAAAACACAGTTGTAGGCTCTCTTAGTATGCTGGAGAAACCTAACACTGCACAAAGGTCTCCTAGGTATCCCTTGAATTTCATTCTAACAGGGCTTGTGCAGAAAATGTTTCTGGGAGAGTGCTGGGCTTAAGAGCTGTTGCACTTTATTGCAAATGATGGGTGATTTTTTTTATCTGCGGCTTCATTTCCTTGATTTTAATCTAAATATCAGATAAGTGGGAACTTTGGCAGTTGCTTATTCCACAGTTATTACTCTTTTCCCATGAGCAAATGACTCTATATTGATATTAAATACATAGATAAGGAATGGAAGCCCTTGCTGTGCCATCCCGAGTATGTTGCTACATCTCAAACTTCTATAGGCTATTTATTATTCAGTGATAATGAAATGATTTGGTTAACACTAAAGCATGTCAAATTTTTGTTCTGTGGGATCTAATTTGAGGTGATTTGGATTAGTGAAACAGGAATCTCCTTGCAGAAGAGACTCTGGGATGCAGTTCTAGAGACAGTTGTAGTGACTGTTTTGTCATACAGCTGTTCCACAGATGAATGACATCTGGGGAAGGACCCCTCCAGTTAGGCTGCTAGTCTTTTGGAGAGCAGGCCATTGATAGCCTCAGCCTAATTTCAGAAGTTCTTTGTGTGCAACCTATTTGGTTCTCTGGCAGATTTATTTATTTTATTAAGAAAATGTATATGGCTGCCTAATTTACAATGATTCTGGGTGTCTTAGAGAAATAAAATTAAAATACAAAACCCAATAATCCACCCCCCCTGGCAACAATAATCAAACCAACCACTTGATGGGTTCTGCATCACTTGGGGTCCCGAGGACTGCTGGCAAAACCACATCTTTGGGGTCTTTTGAAAGAGTGTCAAGGTGGGGGCCAATCTTATCTCTGCAGGGGTGATGTTCATAGGGAAGGAGTCATCATGGAGAAAGCCCTTCTTCTCAATCCCACCAGATGGATCTCCTTAAGAGGGGGACCCATAACATATACCCTGCCTCCCTGCTTCAGATGACCTGTGACTAGTTCCTTCCTTGCTCTCTGAAGGTAGGTAGACAAAAGGAGTGGCAGAAGAGCAGAAAGAAAGATATCTCCTCTACTAATGCTCTTTCCCACCCAGTGTTTGAACCAAGTTCCCCTAGCAGATTTCTCCTGCAATTTAGCCTCCCACAGAAAAAAAATTGGCAGCCACTGCTACAAAGGAATGCAGAATCTGATTTGCTAAAATTTAATTGTCACCTTTTCTAAAATTTGCTAAAATTTAATCGTCACCAAGATGTTTTTCTTTCTGTCTCTCTCTGTCTCTCTCTTTTGGCCAGGTGCTGCTTATTGTCAGTTTATGGACATGCTCTTCCCAGGTTCTGTAACACTCAAGAAAGTGAAATTCCAAGCAAAGTTGGAACATGAATACATTCAGAATTTCAAGGTCCTACAAGCAGGTTTTAAGCGAATGAGTGTTGACAAAGTAAGGCCTTTAGATCTGTATGTGTCTTCCCTGATGTATTTTTAGGGAATAGTGCAGCTTTGAAAATTTCCATTGGCTTCCTTTTCTCTTTTTGCTGTGATGTAAGAGGTTAACTTCGATTTATTTTGAATATCTCTCAAAAGGCAGCATTCCCCTCCCCCCCACTTTTCCAATTAATACTCAGTAATACTGAAGTTCTGTTCAGTTTAAACCAGATATCTTTCTTTAGATGAGTCTAGAGTAATTTGTATTAAATCTGTTTTGTTTTCAGCTTCATGGTGTACCTTTTCCAGGAAAAGTGGCACTTGGAATTTTTTTTAATATTGTGTAGCAGATGTGCCAATTACACTTTAATGTAGTGCTGAATGTAACAGGGCGGGATTCTGATTTTATCATATAGGAAGGTATTTTTCTTGCCTTGTTGCAGGTTGTGCCATTTCTGTTTTCATTGCCTTGTGGTCCAAAACCAGAAAAATTAAAAATCCCTGATTTTTTTTCCTTTGGAGGTTTTTGTCTGTGAAGACTTTTTGTCTGTGAAGAGGTTTTTATATTTATCAGATATGGCTAATGTAAACCCCATGAAAAAGTTGCTACTCCCAGATATTTTGTGGCTATGGCTTCAGGCTCCAGATGCCTGTTTTTGGCCAGTCCCTTTTCTGTGGAAAAACATTTATTGGAAAATCTATAGCAAAGAGAAAAACATCCAAACCTTCTTACACTTCCATTGAAAGCAGGTGTGGGAGTAAAAGAATGCCTGTCCTGCTGCATTTGAATTACTGGAAGAGTGTGGGTTTTCATATGCTAATTTTCACATGAACAGTTTTGAGTCACTGCTGTCTTCCAAATTCAAATTGGATTTCTGATAGTAGATTAGTAGACTAATAGTCTAGTGCAGGCATGCCCAACCTTGGCAACTTTAAAAAGAAAGGATCAATGGGTTGATTCTGTATCAAGCAGCTGCTGGACAAGCAGGTCATCCTCCAAATGTCTCATTGCACTTGTCATGAAGGAAGAGCAGAACAGAATATTCACATCTGTAATTGTTCACAATCTGAATTTTGTCAGAACACAATTATGTTGGGCAGAAGTGGATCATATTGGCCCTATTTATTGAAAGTTCCACACTTTGTTATAGGCTCTAAATAGTGTTTTTCAAACTTGACCACTTTAAGATGTGTGGACTTCAACTTCCAGAATTCCCTAGCCAGTGCATGCTGGCTGGGGAATTCTGGGAGATGTCCATGCATCTTAAAATGGCCAGGGTTGAGGAATACTGCTTTAAGTAGTTCATCCTAATTTGATAGCCATGGTATGTGTTACATGGGAGATGCCGCAAAGCAAAGATAATCTGTGAGACTATCTCCCAGGTTGGTTTAGGAAAGTAGGAATGAAGAGAGTTAACCCCCTTGACGAGTTGGGTACAGTTAGTTTGTTCTGATGGTTACACCAATGGTTTTGACATATGCTAATGTAATTTTTTTGTTTATTTTTTTTTCCAGTTAGTAAGATGAATTTCGGTAAAAAAAATAAACCAAAAATTCCCCCCCAGATCTAGTAGTTTTACTTTATAGGAATAAAATCCAATAACTTGTAACAGGGCACAAACTTCATTAGCATCCAACAAAAGAATGTGCATACTTTCATGTTTTCTAAGGAAGTTTCTTTAGGCTAGATGTGAAAAAAATGTGTGTTTCTAAACAGCTGGCCACAAGTTGATTGCAATTGAGGTTCTGAAAAATAACAGGAAACTGGGGCAAATCTTGGAATTTATGCAATACCTGGTTTTGGTCCCTCTTAAAAGTACGAATGATGAGTAATGCTTCCAGTCTCCTAAGTGGTCCCAGTGAATTGATAGCTTACGGGGGCTAAAAGAAAATCATGAAAGGAAAGGCTGAGTCCTTCTTTCTTTTTTATAAACAAACAGCAGTGGTCTGAGGGAAGAAATGCAATTTTGTCCTTGAATTATTTATTTATTTTATTTGTTTAATTTATATGCCACCGAAATCCAGAGACTCCTGGCAGCTACACAGTGATGTGTTGTAAAATGTCCCTTTTTTCCTACAGGAATATATCATTTCCAAATTATAAGAAAATATAATTGCACTCTGTTTTGCTCTGGGGAGACTCTACCTGGAGTCTTTTCTTCATATCTGGCTATCCCACTAAAGAAAGATTCAAAGGACAGTGAAGATGATCAGAGAATTAACTAAGCTGTAGGAAGAGAGATTGAAAGACTTGGAAATCTGCCGCCTTAAGGAAACTGAAGGGAATTAGGATGGCGGTCTTAAATATGGGCAAAGAACTCAAACAGAAACGGGTGTTCTTCAGGGTTCTGGTATGCAGGGCGTAGAATAATGAATTTAAGACATAGAAAATTATATTGGAAATAAAATCTTGCTGATGGAGCAATTCAAGGCAGGATTGTTACTCCAGGCGGCAGCGAAATCAAGTCTAAGCAGACCTCTGCCAGCATGCTTTAGTTTGGACTCCTGCCTAAGCAGGCGGGTGGACTGGAGGCCTCAACATTCACTTCCCACTCTAGGGTTCTATGAATTGCAATTATATGCTCTTGTCAATAGTCTTAATATAAAGCTTTTCTTGTTGCTTAAGTTTTAGAAATAATTTTGGAAGTAAAGCCTGTAAAACAATAGATGCACTTTGAAACATTTTGTCCATGATTTAAAAATATAATTATAATCTGTCTTTCTAGTTGGGGGAAACCCCCAAATATTTAGTGATATTTTAAAATCTTTACCTCTCGTCTAGGGGCACCTCCTGGCACATCCAGCTTGAACAAAGCTTATCTTAGTTGAGAAACATGTGGCGTTTTCACATCTTTTTCTCTGTGTGCACCAGAATTATTGCAAAGCAGTTGAGTTTTTCTTCTGCCTTGAACTTTATGCCTGCCTCTCTTCAGTTCAGCCAGCTGAAATGTTTCAAGGGGAGCCTTTCTGAATTTGAGCTGAGGAATTTTGTGTATATCTTTTAGAAACTTCTCTATTATAATTCTCAAGCATGTTTCTTGTTTGGGTTAAACATCCTTACCCTCTCTCCTCAGATAATACCTGTGGATAAATTAGTGAAAGGAAAATTCCAAGATAATTTTGAATTTGTTCAATGGTTCAAAAAATTCTTTGACGCCAATTATGACGGGAAGGACTATGATCCAGTGGCAGCTCGGCAAGGCCAGGAGACCTCCCCAGCCCCAGCTCTTGTGGTCCCACTACTGAACAAACCTAAGAAGAATCTTGGTTCTGGTGGCACAGGTAAGAGGGGCTTTGCATCGGAGACTGCCGGCTCATGGAACCTCTAGTGATCCACCTGGGCCAACTTTTCTGGTTGGGGATTATGGGAGATGCAGTCCCAGAACTTGGGGAAGGCCCATGAAGAGAACACCCTTCTCAGCATAGGCCTCATCTCAGGGCTTTGTGCCTTGGCTTGTGTTTGGGGACATCTCTCACCAGATTTACAGTTACATTTAAGATTGCAAAGTTTGCAGGGCTGTGCTGGAAGAAGGTGAGGTGATGATTGATTTATAATCACATCAATTATTGGAAAAACCCTAGAATTAAAACACCCGTAGAACTGATAGAAGAGAATATTTGTAGCTCAAGGTTGAACTGTGGGTCCTTGGTGTTCTCTGAGCTTGATTGTTTCCTTGAAGACCTTTTATGACCCAACTAGGTGAACATCTTCAGTGCTAGAAGGGAGTGGCATTTGCTCTCTGTTCTGTCTCCCTTCTAGAACTGATAATGTTTCCTAGTTGGGTCATGAAACTTCTACAAGAAAACAACCAAGCTCAGAGAGCAGTATGAGCTCCACACCCATAGAAAAATAAAATCACATTATGGAGTCACTTAGGCGATATGAGGGGTGTAGAAATGTGATGAATAAATAAAACACAAAATCTAGATAGCCATCCTTCAGGGAGCATAACCAACTCAGGTGTATACCCAATTGCACTTGCAAAGCTCTTTCACTCTCTAGCCAGTGCTGCCTTCATAGATTTTGGTTTGCTATGGACGTTTGCTGAGTGCTAGTTTTACAAGAGCTCACATTTTTTTAAACAGGGAAAGAATCACCAATTTTAGAGGTTGCCCAATCATTAATTCTATTTTTTTTTCAGCCATGCTGGTCATGTGAGGAGGCTTTGTCTTTCACTTTTTTTTTATGGGACCTAGTAATGGTAAAGCATTAGTGTGCCATAGTTAGTACTCCTCTCCTTTATAGATAACAATTATGTGCGGACTTCGGAACTGAAGACAGCAAGAGGGGATTCTCCTGCTTCCTTAAAGAGAACAGCTGCAATCGGTACCAAGCAGGTGGAGGGGGTGTTGTGCCTTGCAATGGGTCTTTGGGCTTGTAGCATGCCAGTTGCACACTTTGGGTACCATTCACTTTTGTTCGCAGCGATGCAGAGGCCCTGCCCCCTGCTGCAGAGCATTGCTGATATGTTTCTCTCTTCCAGCTCCAACTAGGCCCATCGTGGCACAGAGAACGGCAATGACTAATAAATCTGGGCCTGGGATGGTTAAGAAGGCTCCTGGAGGAATCGGAGAAGATGAGTCGGCTGAGTTGATACAGCAGGTAGGTTTGGTGGGGGCGTCTCTCAGCAGAGATAAATGATGTGGACAGCTGTGATTTGTCTGCTGTAGATTTCAAAGCCCTTCATGCTGCAATTAAGCCACATGGGTCTCCAAAGTGGTTGGGATGGGAGGGTCTCTTAGCCCCTCCTGGACTTCCCAATTTGCAGGTGGACCAGGGCTGCAGCAGTCGATGGCCCACAGTCTATTTTTCACATATAAGTATCATGGAGAGTGAGGGTTGACTTACCTGCTTGGGTGTCAAACACGTGGCATCAGTTTTCAACTCTCCCACTGAGTGAATTAGTAGATCTGGCCTAATCTTGCTTTGAGATGTGCAAGTTTGCAGAATTGTGGCAGAGACATGATTTGCGACAGGAGTGAGGGGGAGGGCATTGTGGCCACTGCCGAAGGAAGGCTTTGTGCCTGTGCCTACAATCACAATGCTTTCAAACACTAGTATAGGGAGTCCTTGACTTAGAACTGGTTGGTTAGCAACAGTTCAAAGTTACAATCAGCCCATCACATACTTACGATCTGATTTCAAAGTTACGATGGCCGTCACCCTCCCCTCACAGTCAAAATTTCATTTTGGACACTTGGTATCCGTCCCACTTGTTTGAAGCATCCTATGGTCACATGAGTGCGATTTTTAACATTTTTTGCCAGTTTATGGTATTTCCTTCCAGTTTTCAGAAAAAAATGCCCATTGGGTAAAATGGATTCACTTAATGACTGGAATTCACTTAATGACCACCATAAAAATACCAAAAATCAGGTCTGCTCGTACTGCAGTGACTTAGGAGCATAATTCCAGGCTCCATTACACTCATAAATTGAGAGCTTTCTGTGATGTAATAGGCCTGGATTGAGTCTGTCCTCAGCCATAGATCATTTGGGGCCATTTCATCTCTCTCAGTCCCAGCTTGTCTCACAGGGTGATGGTTTGAGGACGAATAACTGAAGGGAATACTGGGTGGATTACCCTGAGCTCCTGAAGAGGTGAAATAGAAATCCAGAGGAAAAAAAATCAATTAGTTTCCTTGATTATTTCCAGATTAAATTTGTTCTGGTGGTGCTGGAATAGGAATAAGAATAGAAAATGCAACGGTGTTTTTCCTGTTTCTTTCCTTGTCTCCCTTTGCGATAGTGACTCAGAAGAGGAACCGGGGGAAGGAAAATACCACACTTTTCCTACATCTTTTTCTTGCTCATGTCTCTGAGTATCTGTTGCAGATATAACGCTTATGATAGCAGAAAAAATATTTTTTTCTGATTATTAGTGGAAAAACGCTTAAGTAACTAGAGATTTTTGAAGTTACATTTAGCGTTTTATGTTGGTATTGCACATCGTCCAGTTGTTGAAGAAGTGGTTAGAACTCTGCTGTAATAAAGAAGCTGCTAATTTTAGGAAAAGTAGGAAAGGTATACAGGTAGTCCTCGACTTATGACCATTTGTTTGATTTATGGCAGCGCTGAAAAAAGTGACTTACAACTGGTCCTCACACTTTGGTCTCAATGTGATCAAAATTCACAGCTTGTATTTATGAGAGTTCGAGCATCCTAGGGTTATATGATCATCAGCTGGCTTCCAACAAGCACAGTCAGTGGGGAAAGCCAGATTTGTTTAATGACCACGTGATTTGCTTAAGGGTTGCAGTGATTTGCTTAATGACCATGGCAAAAAAAATTTTTTTCGGGTGCAGTTGGTTTAATGCAATCGAGTGCAACTGGTTTAATGACTGCATCGCAATAGAAATTCCAGTCCCAACTGTGGTTGTAAGTGGAGGACTACGTTATTCTATCAAAGAATAAAAAAATATGATAATCCAAAATCCACTTTCCCTATAACTCTCATTTGCTGTAATTAACGGGTTCTGGCTCATTACATTCATTAAAAATGTAATGTCTGCTCTAAAGTATAAACCCACTAAAATTTCATGGGGCTTTGTCCCAACCTAGCAGGACTGAACAACCTTTTGGAAGCACAAGGTAGATAAGTTCCAACCTACAGATAATTAAGCCTGAGTATTCTTTTCACGTTGTGTCTCAGTTACAGAACTTACATTGCAGTTTTCATCTCTTTGGAGCTGGGTTTGAGTTTTCAGCACTCGCAATAAGGGATGTGGGGGTTACAGTTGGCTTTGGATACACAGGCTGTAGGATTGCAGCCCACAACTCTTGCAGGCTTCTTTGTGGTAGCTCTTCTGAGATGAATTACTCTTTTTCAGATCAATGCATTAAAGATGACAGTTGAAGATTTGGAAAAGGAACGAGATTTCTACTTCGGAAAACTAAGAAACATTGAGTTGATTTGCCAGGAAAACGAAGGGGAGAACGATCCAGTCCTGCAAAGAATTGTGGAAATACTTTATGCTACAGATGTAAGTTGGTGTGACATGCCAGATCTGGCAGTAGAGCTTGGACATTGCTGTGAGGCTAGTATTTGGATAGCCATATGGGTGACATATACTTTTAATTAATAAATTATAATAAATATATTTGCTTCTGCAGTAACCAGGGCACAGTTCCTTGGGAAGTTCAAGTGCACATACCCCACTCAGATGCGTTATCAGTTGTCTTGTTCTGACCACCAGATTTGGCAGTGACTGTCAGAGCTGGTGAATTGCAGTTACGTCAGGCACAAAGGACCAGGATCAAATACTGAAGTTCAAGCTAGCATAATTATTAGTCCTGCATAATTACAAGAATTTGCCAAACTGCCTGTTGAACACCTGAAACTTTAAGACAAGGTTCAATGGCCCTCAGGAGGAACTGGTCTTCTTTTGCTTAACAATACGTTAAGCAAAAGACTGATTCCCACTACACGCCTCCTCCCCCAGCTCATCCCTTCCTTCTCCCACAGTTACCAGTTTCAAGGACAGATCAATCATTGTTCATGGGGGGAAGGAAAAGATCAATAACTGTTGGTAACATTTATTTAATTTTAAAAAGTCTGTGCTCAGAGCCCTTTGTGTTTCATATACTTTGCTATTTCCTTTTTTGCAGTGAAGGTGTTTGATGCATATTTCAGCATTCATTTCCTTTGGATGTTTCTGTACCATGTTTCCATCCAACCAGACATCCTCAGAAAATGTGCAGCCATTTGTCAGGCCCTACACATTCCCCTTTCCTACCACAGATAACCTACTTGACTGTAGTTTCTCAGTAAAGAACTCAGTCAGCAATATGACACGTGTTTTGCAAGCAAGTGGTATAATTTTTGTCCTCTCCAAGGATGGAGATTATTTTTCAAGGTTAGAGGAAAAAATTCCTGCTTGAGATTGTAGAGAGCGACAGCATTGATATCGATTATGTAGTGCAGCCTGAATCAGCAGGCTTTTTGATTCAGTGCAAGGCAGCTTCATGTATTTGTTTATCAGGAACTATCCCTTAATAAAACTGAATGCTTCTGTTAAGCAGAATCGGGACCCATACAGTTCCCTCATGCAAGTGGTTGCTTTGTCATTGTCAGGTCACCGGCCCCTGAGATAGCATGGAAAGTGGCGGTGTGTCCCGTGCAGCTATCCTTAGTTTGTTCATTCTGTCTCCTCTTTCAGGAAGGCTTTGTGATACCAGATGAAGGAGCCCCTCCGGAGGAGCAAGAAGAATATTAATGGTCCATCAACTATACCAGCAGAGCAGCAGCAGAATCAGAAGTCTGAAATCTTTGCCCCAATCATGTGCTTATCTGTAAAATACTCCATTTTATTCTTAGAGGACTCACTGGTTTCTTTTCAAAAGTAAAAAAAAAGTACCTCTCCAAGTGCACTTTGCGTAAGTTTTACTACTTTTCCCCCTTCCAATGGGTGTTTTTTCATTTTTTTGAGAGCTCTTTTCTCACTTTTGTAGCAGAACGGTATTAACATCTCTCTGGTGTAATTTGGAAGCAAGAGGTCGAGTACTTGGAGTTTGCAAAGTTGCACGGTGGCTGGTCAGGCCCTAATTGATGGAGAATTTGCGGTGTGGTATGTTTCGGGGATGGCAGAAGTGAAGGAGTGGAATGGTTTCTGTGTTGTCTTTTCTGCAGGAAGGTCGAGGAAAGGTGGCATGTGTTCTGTAGTGAAAGAGATGCCTTAATAGGGGCTTCCAAATGACCAATGAAAGGAAGGCGACCGGGGATCTTAGGTGCTCTAAAATGGGGTTAGAGCTTCCTTGTTGGGAAAGGAATTGTTTGGCACCTCAGGCAAGACCACTCATGAATGTTAAGCCGAATGAAGGTGTTTGATGCATATTTCAGCACTCATTTTCTTTGGATGTTTCTGTACCATGTTTCCATCCAACCAGTCATCCCCAGAAAATGTGCATTGCAGATTTTTCACTCATGCAGAGTGGTTGCTTTGTCTTTGTTAGGTCTGGCAGGCCTCTAGCTGTCTGCTCCTAGAAAGGGATGCTGTTTTGTGTAGTAGTGGTGCAACGTGTTGGGATATTTTAGGAGAAAAAGCTTGATTGCAAGGCAGGAGTTGGTGTGAAGCAGGGAGCTCTCTTGCTTTTACATTTATGGCCCCCAGCATGGTGTATCTTCCAAAGCAATAAGGCCATTTCTGCGGGAAGGTTCTCCTAACTCTGCACCCAAACCTCATCCTCCATCTTGCCAGCCCCTGCTGTTGCATCTCTGCTCCAGTAAATGCTGTGGGTTGTTCTGTTCCTCTCTCCCCGCACCCTCTTCCTCTACTTCCAAGCCTGCTGCCCAAACTAACCTTGATGCTGTTGTCTCAAAGAACCCCTGATGTTTTGGACAACAGCTCTCACCATTCTCAACAAGCTAGGATAGTAAACAGGGATTCTGGAACCGTTCTCCTAAGGATTTGAGAGGGCACCTGGTTCTGATGCTCCAGTCTTGCTCAAATGGACCTTCTAGTTGGTTTGCAGCCTGTGCTGAGAAGCCTCCTGGGTGAGCAGAACCCATCCAGTTGCAGGGGCTTTGAGTTATCTGTGCTGGCGCTGCAGATGACAAGTGAAAAAAAGATAAAATGTGTGCATTAAATAGGCAGTCTGATCTTGCGGAAGATGGAGTGCTCAGATGAATTTTGATTATAACAGTATTCTGTGCTTGACCCTCTCCCCTCTCTTGTGGAGAGCAAACCTCCTCTTTCCCCAGTGGCTGCTCGTTGGGGAGGGGGCTTTGGGAGGTGTGCTCCCCGCCACAGCAAAGACTAAGCTTCCGGCTTGGTGTGTTCTTTTGTTTGTTTGCTTCCGGTGGTTGTGTGTCCTCGATGTGTGTAGAAAGCAGCGTTATGGTAACTGTTGTGTAGTGCATGATTTCTTATGAAAATTCAGCGGAAGACCCATGTTCAATGGAATGCCAAAAATGAAAGAAGGAAAGGAAAGGAAAAAAGAAAGGAAAGCCATTATTTAAAACATCAGAGGTGCTAATTTCTCTTGTGGCCTTCTAAATACACGTTGCCCTAAATGATATTCAATCCAGACTCCTCTTGACAGGGTTTTTTTCTACTTTTAAACAGTTTCTAAATAAAGTTCTGTTATTTCAAGAATGTTCTGTCTTTGGGAGTGTCATGTTCTTCTGGAGTGGATTTTTTATTTCCTTGGATATCCAAGTTTTCTGTCGTTTTTTGTTCACATCACCCTGAGTTTGCTGTGGCTCACAGCCTCTGGGTACATTTAGCATTGAACCTTTAGGGGGAATTCAAGGAAGCCTTTCTGACAGATTCCCCCCCACCCTGTTCCTCTTCCTCCTCCTATGGAGAAAAAGTCAGTGTGACTACCAGTGCTTCCTTCTGTGTAATGTCTTGGGTTGCATCTCACAAACTGGCTTTCTTAGGCCCTTCCATATAAGTGTGTGTGGGACAGTATGCATCCTTGAGCTGCATCATTAAATTTCAGAAAAAAAGATGACTAATTGCTATAATGCCATATTAAGAATTAACCGTTGAATGCCTGTAAAACTGAAAACTAGAAAATGGTGGATTCAAAACTGCAACTTTCATAGCAAGACTTTTGGACATAATTAGCTAGAAATATTTTCAAGCAATTCCTTGAGAATTTCAAATGATACCCAGATTATTTGATTTTGAGCTTGAAATCAAAACCCTCTATAGGAGGCTACATTTCTTTACATCAACAACAAAGCAGAAAGATCTGAAAGACAGGAAATTGCAATTATATTCTATTTTCAATTCTAATGGTGTGCATAAACTAAATTCTCTATAGGCGTGTAATTATTCTTGCTAAAGGGAAGAAGGTGGAATGTGGAGCCAGTAAATTTTGGGCAAAATGTAAGCAATTAGAGCAGAGTTTTTCAACTTTTAGCAACTTTAAGATGTGGGGACTTCAGCTGCCAGAATTGAAATTGATGTCCATACATCTTAAAGTTGCTAAAAGTTTAGAAACCTTGAATTAGAGTGTCTTTGGCACTTTTATCTACTGTGTACTGGTGCAGAATAGACACAAATCTGACATGGAGAATTTTCATCAGCCAGAATAGTTGCATTTGAAAAATGCCCTTTATGTTATTTTGAAATATTTTTTTTGAACCAGAAGACAAAGACTTTTGCCAAACATAAAATTCTTTTGCTAAAAGGCATGTTCTGTTTTAAAGAATAAATAACATTTTATTAGTCTTAATGCTGTTCTGATAATGCAGGGCAAACAAATAGCCAAGCCAAAAGCATGTATCTTTCTGTGATGAGCAGCATGTATTTTCTAGGTGGTCTTAAAAGTGATTTTTCCTCAGTTTATTGCTCGGTTTTGACGAGGTTCCTGCTTGCAGTGGCAATTCTTATTGTAACTATGAAAAAGTCAGAAAATGCGGGGTTTCCATTGATTTGGTGGCTTTGCAGCATCATAATTTCTTTAGCTCGATTGAATGTTCAAAGCAATTTATAGACTTGGAGATGGCTGCAGACTAGATCAGGTAGTTGAAAAAGGGCCCAGAAGATAATGGCAAAACCATTTCTATCCTGCTTCCAAGAGAGCAGCACGGATGCCCATGAAGTCACCAGGGTTTGTGCTTGATGCAGAAACATTCCTCCATGGAAAATGGAGACGTGTGGATAAGCCACGGGAGAGTGTTCTTCCCTTAGAACAGCCGCAAGGTTCATGGGAAGAAAAGTGAAAAGTAACGGGGAAACTGAGGTCCTTCAGAATGTTCTGGGCCACCTCTGGCCATGTGCCGTGCCTCGCATGGGACAGAGGTTCACAAAAATGAAAAACTAAGGGTGTTGCCGGAATGCCCGAACTGGGTGACAAACCCTAACATAGCTGGTGAGCGGAGCCCAAGACGCTTCGCAGAAGAGCGGATGTTGGCTTTCCTGACTCCTGCAGCGCATGGTCTCCGCCCTGGGAATCAACGTGATGGCGACGAGAGGAGGCTCCTTGTAACCTCCTTCTTCATCAGGAGAAACTGGGCAGAAGTCAGTTCTGGTCTCATTTAAAAAAAAGCCCTTCACCAGCTTAGGGACAGGTTGGTGCAAATATTGGCCGGGGGCAACCTGGGAACGCTCCAGTCCATGTTGTGTATCGTGGATTATAAAGACATCAAAGTTCGTTGTGGAAACAACGAACGTCTGGGTCATCCTCTCCTTACCATCACAGTTGGGACCAGAACTTCTGTTGCTAAGCAAGGCGGTGGTTAAGTGAATTGTGCCTAATGTTATGACCTTTTCTGCCATGATGGTTATCATTGCAGCTGTTAAGTGAATCACACCGTTGTTAAACGAATCCAGCTTCCCTCATTGACTTTCTTGTCAGAAACCAGCTGGGAAGGTTGCAAACGGCGGTTGCGCCACCTGTGATGCTGCAACCATTGTATCATGACCAAGAATGGCTAAGAGCCTGAATTTTGATCGCGTGACTGGGAGAATGACGCGATGGTCGCAAGTGTGAGGACTGTTCGTAAGTCACATATTGTTTTTTCAGTGCTGTTGTATTTGTAAACAGTTGTTAAACAGATGGTTGTAAGCTGAGGAGTACTGTACATGGAATCACATCTACATTCGTGGTTGGAAAACAGTTATAAATGCAGCAAACTGGCCCTTGCCCTGGGAATGGGCTACTTAGAGCTGGGCTTTTTTGTTTTGCACATGTTTGTTCTCTGCAACCTGCTTGGTTTTGTTTGAAAAACATTTCAGGCTAATCTTGGAACCCCATATTCATGCTCTGACTCCCTTGAAAAAAAAATCCTTGATTAAAAAGACAACTTTGTTGTGGAATTCTCTGTCCCCAGAATTGTATTGTCAGAATGCAAATTCTGGGAGAGTCTTTCATAAAAATGTTTCTGTTATAAAACATATATTGCTGCATATTAGATGAATCAACATAAATTGTGAGCCTGCTGGAACACTGTTGTTTTGGATAATTTTCATCTAACAGGTTTTTGGAATGCAGAAAGCAAAGGAAAAAAAGGGTGCCCTGGGAACTCCCCTCATCAGTCCACCTCGTGGGATTTTTTGCATTTTGGTCGGGAGTATTTTTGGAGCAGGGAAAGGGTGACTGGTTTGTGTCACATGAGGATGAGCTACAGATCTGTGTAAAGAGGATGTTAGTGGTGAGGAGAGCATGCTGAGGAGGCCAATAATATTTATGTATGTTATGTATATTTATTATGTATATTTTAAATTTCACTGTTATTGTCTGAAATGTTTTGTTCTTGATACTTGTAAGTCGCCCAGAGTCATTGATTCAGAAGGGTGGCTATAAAAATTTAAATAAATAAAGAAGGAAGGAAGGAATAAATGGCGTTGCAGAGATATACAGATACTCCTCACCTTACAAATGCAGTGGAGGCTGCCTATCACAGTCGTAACTGTGATGATGGTTAAATGGGTCAGTCTTGTGACCAACCCAATTTTACAACCTTTTTTTGGTGGCAGTTAAGCAAATGCAATGGTCATAAAGCGGCCCCCACGGTTGCTAAGCAAACACCATGATTAAGCAAATGCATAGTTTGCTATGGGTGTGGTTTTACCAAAAACTGGGAGGAAATGTCAGGTTTTGTCAAAACCGCAGTAAATGTGGTCATGTGACCATGGGATGTTGCAAGTGGCTGTAAATGTGCCCAGTTGATGTGTGCCTGAAATTCAGTCATGTGACCCCAGGAGGGGTGGCTATTGTATCCGGGTAGTAAATAGCCCCCAGATAAGTTTGTTGTGACTTTGAATGGTCACTAGGCAGTTGGTTGTAAGTCGAGGACTACCTGCACAGTGTATAGTGAAAAGACAGAGTAGAAGAAGAACTGATCTGATGATGGAGAAGAGGAAGTTTTGGATCCAATATTTGGATCAATAAGGGTAACAATGAATTGGAAGTCAGGAACCCCAGTTGGCATTGCTGAAGCCATTGAAGGTAGGTTGGTGGTCTACCAGCCACTGTGAAGATCGCAGGCAATCAAAAGACTGGAAAATGGGAAGCTACCAGAGAAGTCACCTGAAAGCGGAACTGAGGAGGCCTTGCTGCATACAAAATAGAGTGGAGAAAAGGCCAAGATTCACCGGAGGAGAATGTCAGGTGAGAGATGTTGTGAGGTGGGTCACTGTGGGTTGGTTGCAAAAATAACTAAACAAAATGAGAGGCAATGGAGTTAGACCTGCTGTACTGACATGAGAGCACAGAGGCGGTGGTGGTAGTCACTCATCCATGGTCCTAATGAAAGTCAGTTATGCTGGACCCACCTGCTGTTCTCTCTTGACCAGAATTAGCCCATTCTATATGGACAACCCAAGAGCAATTGCAGAAGCTCCCACTCTCTTTCACCACTCCGTAAGAGGTGAAAGGATGGGCCTGGAGGTGGCAAGCCCCACATTATGCTTCTGCATTTTGGGGATCCTTTCCTTGCTTTCTGCAAAGGGCTGAGAACCGTCTTACCCTGGAAAACATTAATGTGAACAGTGGACCTGGCATAAGCATTACTGCTTGGTATTAGCTTGCGGTTTGGGATTGTGTGTGTGTGTGTGGTAAGCTGCTTTAAGTCTTTGGAGCAGAGTTCAGGTTGTCACAACTGTTACAAAACATGAGCAAGTTTACCGCTTGCCCAAAAAAGGCAGACTGACTACATGAGCGAAGGACCTCGTAGCAACCACACAACCTGCGTAGGGAAGAGGGCCACAGATGTCAACCTAACAGCAGGAGCTTCAGATGTTCTGGGAAGTGAGATCACAGTTCCAAAGCTTGACATCACAGTTGAGTTTGCAGGGATCCAAGAAGTGGAGAACATTCAGGTGAACCACCTGAACTGGGTGCCTGAACATGCAACTGGAGTCTAACCAGAGAACCACTAATTCTTCCTTTGGGAAGACTTGCAACTCCCTGTTGAGTTCTGGGAGCAGCTCTCAGCTTAGCTTCCCGGATAAGTCGAGCCTCCGTCCCTCCGTCACCTGGTGAGTGCAGCTCTCTGTAGTTCTGCCGGGGATCACAGTTGGGAAGGTGCAAAAGATCCCCTTCCTCTGCTTGTATCCATGGCTGATGTTGGGTTCACCCATGGTGCCAAGTCCTACATTCAGTAAATTGCAGTTGGCTTGTACAACACACTAGGCGGTTTGAAAACTCAACTTTGCAACTGTTTCCAGCAGCCAGATTCAATCCCTTGCACCTTCTCCTGTCCATTTGGCATGGGAAACCAGGATGTGTTTTGTTTAATACCCTTTTTAACTATTACTATTCCTGCCAGCTTGCTGGGGAATGCCGTGTGGATCAAAGACATGGTTAATTTCTATTTCCCATCGTAGAATTATAGGCTTCCCTGTGGCTCAGCTGAACAGAACCAGCCTTGGGGTAAAGTGTGCTAAAAACCAGCTTCATGCTAGTTTACTGCTTGCTCGGAGCACTGAGCCCACAACCATGCTTGTTGGATCAAACGTTGCTGTTTGTCCAGTGTGGATTCCTCCTTTTGTTAAGGATTGCTTGGTATCCCATAAATTGTGTGTCCAGGGCAGCCCTGGCAAGATGCACAGTATCATCAACCTTCCCCTGTTGGCAACTAGAAGACATTGTTGGATTGCTTATTCTCATTTTACATATGGAGAAGTGAGGCAGAGCCCAAGTTTCCTTATTGAATCTCCCAAAAGCAGGATGTTTGCTAGAAATCCATGCCATTTTTTCAACCCTGGGCTGAATTCTGCCTCTGGGAGGCTTAATAGGGGATCTTGGGCTCTGCTTGTAGCTGATGTTGGTTTGTCTCTAATGTTTTAGGGAAGGGGTGGATTCCGAAGGAGACGTGACCTTTAAGCAAATAGGGCCAATCTCCCACCTTCCAGTAAGTACATGATTAGCCCAGTGGCTTCCATGTGTCAGAGGAAGCCCCTGGAAAGAGTTGGGGACCAATGTTCAGGAAGCCTTGTTGTCATCTTCCCTGGTGTTGTTTTTCCTCTAAGGCTTTGCTCCATTTCCAGCCCTGGGTTGGTCTTCTGGGATCAAACTATCTTAAGGATGCACTTCCCTTGAGCAGCCGGGATCCTCTTTAAATGTCTTCTCCATTTCCTTTCGCTAAATCTAGTTGGGTGATGGATCCACATGCTATGTGATACCCACTCCAGAGGAACTTGCCTGGGATCTGTGTGGGTTTCCTGAATTAACCCTTTCTCCCCTCTCCAAGATAACTTACTAAAAGTGCAGTGGTCATTTCCCTCTTAGATGAAGAAAGGTCGCGTTGCTGTGCTATAAAATCCATTGCAACTCCAGAGAGTGGGGTTTCTCCAGAGCTCAGGTCCTGGGTATCCCTTATGGATTCTGCATGCTGGCTGGGGAATTCTGGGAGTTGAAGTCCACACATTTTAATGTTGAGAAACACAGACATCGATAAGGAAATTGAGAAGACACTTCTCAGCTTGCATGTGAGACAGATAACATACGAATAGACCACTGTTTCTCAGCCTTGGCTACTTTAAGATGTAAATTCCCCAGCATGACTGGCTGGGAAAGTCTGGGAGTTGAAGTCCACAAATCTTCAAGTTGCCAAGGTTGAGAATCACTGATTTAGTCCAGTTTTAGCAAGTACTGTAATTAAATGGTTCTTGAAAGTGGTGATCCATCTCTTCTTGCAAATCTTTTGAGATGTAAATTCCACAATTCCCATAGGTAGACCATTCCATTGTTGGGTAGATCTTACCATCAGCAAATATTTCCATATATTTAAGCAACATGTATAAGCATATTTAATTATGTATCTGTTAATTTCTTGCCTTCCGAATTGAAATAAAAATGTCATTGAAGAATAAAATTATATCTTAACTTGTACGTTTAAATTGGGTTTCTGCAACAACTATTCCTTGCAGAACGACAGATGGATACACAACAGTTTTGCTCCAGACATAAAAGTGCATCTTAAAAGACAGGTTTATATTTGCATATCTCAATCCTAGGGGAAGAACAAGTACATTGAAACTGACTTTGGCAAACTGGCTTCTACTTCAGCTCCTAAATTTTGCAGAGGCCAGAGTTTTTATATCATAGTTTGTCGGATGGAATTGGAGCAGGATGGAGTGGCCAGGGTTATATCCCTGCCCTTCCTGCTAGGGGATGACTGTTTATAATTGTTGTGAGCCTCCCATAAATTTAATAAATAAATAAAGATACCGTGACTGGCTTTGAAGATTAGCCTTGTTGGATGCTCCTCTTGATGCAGGACAAGTGTGAAGGTGAAAGGAGTTCTCACCTATGGCTACCCACTCCAGTTAGGTCAGGGCTCCGTTAGTGACTGGAAGATGTCAGTGTTGCTTGTTCCCACTGGGAATGGGAAAAGAGGAATGCAGAAAATAGAGATGATATTCATCCATCATTTGGGAAGCCAAAGAAGGCTAGAGATAAAATAGCAACTCCTTGTCAAAGAGAATGGCCTGCAGCCAAATAGGAAAGCTTTGCAAAATGACTGAGTAGAAACGGTGGACTTTGATTCCTTCTCTCTTGGAAACGGTCATTTAAATATGATGGCTACTGTGTCCTGGTGTGTAGCCAGATAGTGTATAGCCCGGGGTGTCCAACTTAGGCAACTTTAAGATGGGTGGACTTCAACTCCCAGAATTCTCCAGACAGCAGAGCATTCTGGGAGTTGAAGTCCAC
>JANHZU010002637.1:25651-45787 GCA_032468055.1 Acrochordus granulatus | reverse complement strand
CCTCTGGCAGAGCTCTCATCTTCTTCAGAGCACACAAGCCCCCCAACCACAGCAAGGTGTTGCCTCACTGGGGGGCTTACATGGGGGGCGGATCTTACATGCCACTAACTGAATGGTTCTAAGTTGAGGAGTATCTGTGTTTTTCTCAAGGTCATCCCAAGCTCTGCAATCCTTTTCCTTTGCAAGAGTAAAGGAGCAGGCTCAGCAACTTCCTCTGTGCTCTTTGATTTATTTGGTGCATTTATATGCAAGCATACAATAAAACACAGACACACAACATGGGTTGTGTTGACTCTGGAAGTGTTTTCCCCTCCCTTCTCATTCCCACCAGTTGTTCAAGCTCTTTTGTTCAGCTTGGTAGGGGTGTCTGTGCGGTGTGGTCCAAAAAGTCAAGATGGTGGTCACAAACGGTCAAAAGCACCTGTTTTGTATGAGCACCTAGGCAAAGCTTTGATTGGCTGACTGCCATTTTGACTTTTTCAACCACAAGTCCTGGAACTTGGAGGCTTTTCCGTAAAAGAACATTTGGCGATGTTAGTCTGCAAGTGGAATCTAAGATGGGCATCTTCTTCATGGAGTCCTGGGTGCTCTTTGAGCTTGCTTGTTTTTCTGCAGACGTTTCATTACCAAACTAGGTAACATCATCAGCGCAGAGAAGATCGTCAGGGGTAAAATGGCAGATGCTAAGACGTTAACGCCCGTCCGTCTGTCTCTCTTTCCTTCCTCAATGCTATTCCAGATTTCTTGCTTCCTGCTTTTCTTTCTTGACTCCCCTGCACCTTCTGGCTCTGTCCTCCAAGCCATCTTCTGCTTCTGGTCGCTGCCTAAGCGAACACACTTGAATCAGCGTCTTTTCAGTGCTTCTCAGCCTTGGCAACCTGAAGATGTGTGGATTTCAACTCCCAGAATTCCCCAGCCACCATGGGTGGACTTTAATTGCCAGAAACTCCCAGCCTGCATGGGTGGACTAAAACTCCCATAATTTCCCACCTGGCATGGGTGGACTACATCTCCAAGAATTCCCCAGCTGGCATTGGTGAGCTTCAGCTCCCAGAGTCCTCCAGCCTGCATGGGTGGACTACAACTCCCAGAATTCCCCAGGCAGCTTGGGTGGTCCAACCCTCAGAATTCCCTAGACAGCGTGGATTCATGAATGGACATGCTAGCTGGGGAATATTGGGAGTTGAAGTCCACCCATCTTCAAGGTGCCAAGGTCGAGAAACGCTGGTCTGCAGAAAGGCCTCGACTTAGGACCAGTTACTTAGCAACTGTCCAGAGTTTTGATGGACCCCCAAAAGGTACTCACGACTCGGTTCTGAAGGTCAAACGCCCCACCACGTGGTCAATGTGATTGCATTTCGGGCAGTCTGCAGTCAGTCTGCACTTTTGGCCACGCGCAGCATCTCACAGTGGCTGAGATCTGTGATGTTTTTGCCAAAAACCGGCAGTGGGTTTGCGTAACTGCAAAAAAAAGTTGGTAAAACGGAGTTGGGCTGTGACTGCACTCCGGAATTCGACATGAGGGCGCTTATAGTTTCCACTTCTAATATGTACCCGAAAAGGAGCCACTGCCACTGCGCTGGGTTTGCACGACGCATGCAGCCTCCGATGAGCCGCGAGCTCGATTAAAAGGCTGGAATGGTCATGCGCGGCCTCCGGAGAGCCTCGGGCGGAGGCTGCGTGCATTGTGCGAATGGGACCCCCGTGGGAGGGCCACCCTCGCGTCTTTGGCGCTCAGCGACCTGCGCCCGGGGAGGCTGAGCTAGCAAGGAGTGACGGTCAGCAGCTCTGCTGCGCTCGCGGGAGCAGGTGGGATCCGCTGGCTCACAAGCGGTCCTCTGGATCTCGTTCTCCCAGGGGGCTTAGCGAGAGTGCCGGTGCACATCCTGATGAAAGGGAAGACGTTGCTTTACCGGAATTTCACCGTGTCGGTGAGTGACTCTCTCAAGTGGTCCGACCGGGAGTCAGGATGCATGCCGTCGGTCTCACATGTTCCAAAATACCTTTTTGGGAGGGAATCTGGCTCTGGGTGGTTCACAGACCACCTAATAGAAATGTGAAAAAGCAAAATGAAAAACAAGTTAAAAACGTTGACAGGTTGAAATTAAAGAATCAAAAGTCAATAAAAGGCTCGGGAAGCTGGAAGACGAACAAGGCGGAGGGAGCACCCGCCAGCCACCGGTCCTCCCCAGCTGGCATCACCCTCTCAGACCCCCGTGCCAGTCGGCAGAGCCGGGTCTTAACCCTCTTCCAGGAAACCCGAAGAGGGCTGGTCTCCCCTTACCTCTGGAGGGGAGACGTTCCGAAGGGTGGGTGGGAGGACCCTCCTATTCCCCCCGAACTCTCGTGCCATCCGGCCCAGACTAAGCCCTGCAGCTCAACGCCCTGTTGGGGTGTTGCTTACGCCCCCCAGGTCCATTCCGCAGCAGATTTGTCTCCAGAGCTGGCCGCTGTCAGCGCTCCTTCAAAAATCTGGAAAAGCAGCCAGACCGCCAGGAAATGAAGTGTAATAGAACAGAGAAAGGAGATGCGCGTATTTCCCAAGTGATAAGATACCCTCCTGGACGTCTTCTGGGGTTTCCAGGGGATGGGCCAGAAAAGCTTTGGCTGCGTGATTGTGCTGGGGGTGGTTTCTCTTTTGCAGATGTGTCTTACCCATCTGGATAATAACAGCCCGGCTCAGCCAGTCCCATTTGGGGAGGTAGGCAGGAACTCCACCATTAGCGGCCCCCTCCTCCATTTCCCCAAGATGATACTGCTTGGAGGGCGCCTAGACAGGTAACGCAACGTCTGCAAATGCAAAACCACACCCAGAGTGCTCTTCTGGGGCGACACTGATGACGAACACTTAGGAATTCCTGGGAAGGAAGCCTGATAATGTTCGCATCGCCTCTGCGAAGGGTCAGGCAGGAATGGCGGTGCCTGCAGAATTGGGCAGGTGGGCAGCAGGCTGACAGGAGCAGTATTGCGACACAGGCCTCACCCTCTTGCTGGGTGTGTTGCGGCGGTGGTTCTTGCATGCACCGAGTGGACGGAGCTTGTGGGATGACGCCCGAAGACGGTAAAACGGATCCCACGGTCTTCCCGCGAATTGACAACCCGCAACGTTTGCTGGTGCAAAGCTGATCTCTTCCTCTTCTCCCTTCTCTCTTCTGCCCCCCCCATTTTTTGCAGGCTCTGCATGGAGACTGGTGTCAACAGGTCATGTACATTCCCCAGCTCAATCTGGTTGCTTCCTGCACCCCAGCTGAGAAGTCTGCCATGGCCCTGACGTCGCTGCCCCTGCATAACATTGGAAAAATCCAGTAAGAGGGTCTCTCTTGCTCAGCCCAGTGGTGAGGGCGGGAGTGGGTTGAAAGCATCCTTCTTGTGCTCCAAGGAAGGGGAATGAGGGGTCGGGGCTCAGGCGCGGCAGAAGTCCCGTCAGCCCTTTTGCCGGAGTCTGCAAATCCACAAAGGTTTCCTCGCTGGGTGGGTGCGTATGGGAGTCTTGGTCCTCTCCCAGACGGAAGAGGAGAAGCTCAGGGCCTCCTCAACAGAGCGGTGGAGGAAGTTCTCCTCAGGTGGGGAGAAGATACCGGTGGAGCCTACCCATTACAGTCGTAAGTTGTGATGGTCATAAAGTGGGCCACCCACTTGACCAACCTGGTTTTACAACCTTTTTTGTGACGGTTGTTAGTCGAAAGCTGTTGTTGTGAAGCAGCTTCTGCCGTTGTTAAGCAAAGCCATTGCTGGCTATGGGCCAGTTTTGCCAAAAACGGGAAGTAAATGTTGGTTTTGGCAAAAACATAAATCGTGGTCATATGATCATGGGCCACTGCAAATGGCCGCAGATGCAGGCTGGCTGGTGAGTGCCCGAAATGTAGTCATGTGGGCCGTGGTGGAAACTCTTGTCATAAGTACCATGTGGGGGGGTCCATTGTAACTTTGAATGGTCACTAAATGACCGGTTTTAAGTCGAGGACTGCCTGCGGTGGGTTGATGATGAAAGCTAAGTTTTATGGGCCAATTTCTTTCTGATTCTTCATGGGCTGCTTTAATAGGGCCCTTCGGCAGGACCGCGACTTCTTCCTAACTCCTTTATGAGAGGTCCTTACTTAAGGATTTTCGTCTTCACCCTCAAAGGTGTAAGTTAAAGCTCTTCTGACCAGACTCTTATCCTTCCTTGTAAACTGCAAATGGAAAGCCAGCCCTCCATCCTATAGACAACTCAGCCCCAGCCCCAGCAAGGGGACCCCTCCCATCAGTGCTGTGCCATTCTTAGTCACCGAATTCTCAACTCGGAAGGAGTCAGAACAGCTGAGCGCACGCATTCCTGAGCCTCCCTCCCAGATCACTGGCATTCAGAGTGGATTTTTGCAGTGGCATTTCTCCCCGTGTGGATTGGTACAAAGGGGTCATTGATAGAAGAGAATCTCTGTCGCTCAGGGTTGGACTGTGGGGTCCTCTTTCCTTGCAGACGCTTCATTACCCAACGAGGTAGCATCGTCGTCATTAAGGGGTGATTGCAAGTAGACTGGATAAGAGGTGGGAATTATCCTCTCCCATCCCAGTGCTGGCTTGTGGCAGACTGTAAACGGACTGACATGCAGAGCGTTGGCCTGATTCCTTGCAGCAGTGAGTCAGAAGTGAGGGTGGCGGCAGAGGCTTCCATAAGGCACCTCTTTGTCTTCTGGCAAAGCCCAGTTGGGTTCTCCCGGGCCTTCGGGGTGCTGCCATCTTGGCTCCGCTTCTGCGGAATCTCCTTTTTCTTCTGCGGGGGCCTGTCCTGATTTCCTGTGGTCCCCAATATCTTTCTCCCCCCTTGCTTTTGATAGTCACTCTTGCTCTTGTTCCCTCCCCTCCCTTCCCATTTAGTTACCCCTTCCCTTCCCACAGCAGTCATCTCACCTAAGTGATTCTGGGTGGTACCCATGATAAGACCATATAAATACATGAATAAAGCAGAGCTTTAAGAATAACTTAAACTTACAAGTAAAAGTAGATCAGCTTCTTCTCTTCTTAGTCAACGTTGGCCTCATCTGCCAGCTCCCACTGTAGCGTGTTTATCGAGCCTTGAGCATGCAAGGAGGCAGTTTTGCGTGACGTGGTGGTGGTGGGGATCTTATTGTCTTGTTTTCTGGAATGGGTCCAGGATGTGGGTTGCTACCTGTTTTGGAAAACAACTGTCGGTGCCCTAAAAAGGAGAGGCCGACACACACGCGGCGATACTGTTTGGTCTGGGTTCAATGATGCGGATTGAATGAACTCTGTGGGCTTATTTGTAGTGTTTACATGGATCCTTTTTCTTTCCTGTTATCCTTTTTATAATATGTTTAGGGTTTTTTTCCCTTCAGTGTAAAAATCACGATTACCTTTTTTCTCTATTAGTGATGCAGTCATTTTGGTGTTTCGCTATTTATACAAACACAGAGACTAACTTCCCCGCACTTCAGCGTGAGAAGATTTAAACTAATCTTCCCATTTCGAAAGCCCCAGCTCTTCCCACTGAATTTTGTCAACCTCTCCCCTCCACTTCCCCGGCTTAAAAAGACTTGCAGGGAAAGCTACGCAATTGCTCAGGATCGGCCTGACTTCCCCTTGAAGGTGGCCTTCGGGGACAGTGATCCTCCCCTCCTCAGCCCTCCTGAAACGGAAGGAGAGCAAGAGGCTTCACGGATTATAGCCGGCCAAGGTGCAGCATATCGAAGCAGCGGACAAATTCATGGGAAATTGCAAGAATGCCCAGTTGCAATTCAGGGGACCGGGCAGCAGGTGGAGGTGTTGCCCGTCCCGCCCTTACCGGACCTTTTGTCTGTGTGTTTGTGCGTCTGTGTGTCTTCAGTGTTTGCTTAACAGATTGTCACTCTGCCTCTATTCCTTTGTGAGTAACTCAAGGCGGTTACCGTAAAGAGCTTTTGCATCGCTTGTTCTGTGAATAAAATGCTGCAGATTCAGGTGTTTTATTGGACAGGCAAGGAATCTGAGAGTCGCTTATTGTGAGTGAGGTGGCAAATAAATCCAGTGAATAAATACATTTAACCTCGGTACAGAAGCTCTCGGTGTACTTGCAAATAAAATAATAACACAAACAAAGTCAGGTATTCAGCAGTAAAGCGCGCATCCAAAGCATGCAGCCAGTAGAAAAGGAAATGTAGGAAAGTGCAGAATGAGAGCCGCGGTCTCTTGATAAGTGTGCACACACCTGAGACGGAACCTCTGGCTTAATTTAGGGTTCTTGGCACTTTGCGTCCTGTCGTGTAGCCGGAGTCAGGTATTCAGCGGAAGGGTGGCGGGAGGGGGAACCGTCTGGTTGTTCTGGTGTGCCATACCCAGAGTGCCTTGCAGAGGGGAGAGGCTCAAACAAACTGTGTCCAGGGCGAGAGGGGTCTGCAGCTATCTCCTCTGCCCTCCTCTTGGCCCTTTCCATATACAGCTCCTCCATGGAGGGCAGGCTGGCTGCAGTTATTGTTTCTGCAGTCCTGACTGCCCGTTGGGTCTGCGCCTGTCCTGCGTGGCTGCAGCACCGAGCCAGACAGTGACAGACGCGCAAAGGGCAGACTCGGGGTCAGCAGCTCTTGAGGCAGCTGAGCTTCTTGGGCCAGCGCGGGAAGTGCGTCCTCTGATGCGCCTCCTTAAGGATGGCGCTGATGGTAGCCACTCACATCTAGTCTTGGAAGATCGTCGAGCCCAGAAGCTCGAAGGGCTGCGCTGCCGGTACCGTGTTGCTGAGCATGGTGAGGGGTGTGTGTGAAATAGGAGGACGCTTCCTACATTCCACTGTCATTCTGAGCGCATTCAGCTCTGGGATGTTTGGACGGCACCACTGGGCCAGCTGCCCAACTGCCCATCTGTACGCAGAGCATCCCGCAAGCGTCAGAACGTTAACAGAGGGGTTCCCAGAGGTGCAGGCACTGGGGGAGAGGGAGAAGAGCCAGAGGGGGATGTGACAAGTTAAAACACTGAAATGCAACCAAAGAAATACTGTACATTGAACTAAGGCTATCGCACCTCTTTATTTGCCCAGCTAAATGTTTAGGTTTAGTGCGAGAAGGGAGCGGAAGCCACCCATGTCTGTCTGAACTTCTTCCTGTTTGCCCAGGTCAGCTTTGATTGTCCTGAGGAAAGGGATCCTGTGCTTTGACTACTCCCCTGAAATGAATATTATTGGTAGGTTTTCTGCCTGAAAGGGCCTTTCCCAGCCTGAACCCTGCCCAACGGGAGATGCGCTGCATTGTTGGGCTGGCTTGGCTCACTGACGGGGGCAATTCTGGAAGCAGAAATCTGGTTTGAGGACCCCATCTCAGCAAAGCAGAGGAGCAGAGGGTTCAAGCAACGTTTTTTCTGACCTCTCTTGGCAGTGACGGGGGGATATGAGCCGCTGATCCGAATCTGGAATCCGTACGTCACCACCAGCCCCATCACTCAGTTGAAAGGCCATTCCACTGCGGTCACTCACATCATGATCAATGGGCAGAGGAACATCATTGTCAGCATCTCAAAAGACAAGGTGGGTATTGGGGAGGCAGAGAAGCTTACAGGTAGTCCTCAGCTTACGACGGTTTGCTTGATGACCGTTTAAAGTTATGATGGTCTGAGAAAAGGGGATTTATGACCCGTTCTCACATCCCACAGTCACGTGAATACTTGGCAAGCATTTACGACTGGTAAATTTACCAATTTACGACTTGGCAAGCATTTACATTCTATGGAAATGGGGCGGGATGGGCGAGTTGGATGACCCATATATATTTCAATGGAGGATTGGATGGAAAGGCTTTTAATTAACCACGGAGCAAACTCGGTAGCTTAGCTCTTGGTCTGGCCCTGAGAAATCTGGAGAAGGGTCGGCCCAGCTGATGCAGAGAGGAGTCAACGTAGCTGGATCTGGGTGACCAGGGCAAAAATGAAGTTGCAGAGCCACAGGATGCAAGGGCTGGGATTGACTTCGCAGATCATCGACTCCAACGCCCTGCCCAGTTCAGGTTCCTCCCGGGAAATCTGGTTCAGGAGCTGCTAACGTTTATTTTCCTGTCTCAAAATTCCCACTTGGGGCTCTGGGGTCGGGCTGTGCCCCGTCCTTCTATGCTGCACTGGATTCCTGGCTGGGATCAAGGGTGACCCTGATTTGAGCCAGGCGTGCATTGGATCCTCCAGGGATCTTGCCCTTTCACGGATGCTTCCCTTTCTTGGCTTCTCTTCTTGCCTCTCCAGAATATCCGCATCTGGGACCTGTTGGATCATTTCTGTTTGCAGTCAATTCATGGCAGGAACATCCCGCTGGGCAACTGTCCCATCTCATCTGCTTACTACCATCGGCCATACAACATCTTGATCTGTGCCACTTACATGGTGAGGGTTGGCTAGATGGGGAGAAGGTTTGGGGAGCATCAGAGCTCTTCGGTTGGCCTGTAGCTGGGGATCCAAAGATCTTGTACGGCGCTCTCTGGTCTGGACAGATGTTCCTCTGGGCTGCTCTGCCTGCAATGAATTCCACCGAGGCCCCCCTAGACCTATGACCCACTGTGCAGAGCAGACCACCCCCGGAGGTCCAAGTCTGCGTTGAACCTGGGCAGACCAAGACTGAGCCAAGAGGAACCTGTTTCCTCTGTTGTAAAGAGCACCAGGCACAAAAGACCAGATCCATACGCCCAGGTTCAAATGAACGGATGTATTGCCAATGCATAAGTACAAACATATTCTCAACGAACGGCCCAGCACCCGTTGGAGTTAGGAAGGTAGGACTGGACCTTGTGCATTTGTGGCTGTGTAGCGATTCCAGACGACTGCCTCGTTTGACTCCTGCCCCTGGCTCTGCCGTCTCTTCTCCCACAGTGGAAGCCTCAGCTATGTACACAAGTCATCCTTGACTTATGACCACAATTGGGACCAGAATTTCCATTGCTAACCAAGCAGTTAAGTCGTTAACTGAGTCGTGCCCAATTTTGTGACCATTTTTGTCATAGCTGTTCAGTGAATCACTGCAGTTGTTAAGTGAATCGTGCGGCCATTAAGTGAATCCAGATTCCCCATTGACTTTGCTTGTCAAAAGCGGGCTGGGAAGGTTGGGATGATTTGCTTAACCACCATGGCATAAAAAGAAGTAAAATCAGATGCAGTTTACTTCACAACTGCCTTGCTTAGCAACAGAAATTCTGGTTCCAATTGTGGTCATACGTCGAGGACTACCTATATAGGAAAACACAATTGGGTAATCCTGGATGAACCATTCAGCAGAAGGAGCACATTTTAGAGTCCCAAAGGAAGGGGGGCACCCAGAGTTCCCCCCCAGCCGTTGCGCTCTTAACTCTTTCACTGCCACACTTGGCTTGAGTCGGCTTTTTTGTAATTGTCCTTGTCTGCCACGTTCAATTCTAACCTGCATGATTAAAATCCATTTTCTTTGGCCTGCTGACGGATTCGAGTTTAAAAGTTTGGTCAGAAAGCCCCTTGATTTCTGTGTGATGGCGTGAGAGTTTTGCTTCTGTCGAGCGGCACTATTGTTGGGCCGTAGGACGTTGGCCGGCCTGAATCTGGCTCCACAATTGGACAAATCGTAGAGGAAAGATGGAAAGAAAAGGGGGATAATCGCTCAAAGGCAAGCGTTTCCAGAGGATGGAGGCTGCACCTGGACTGACATGCTTCTGCGGGCCCATCCTACCCATCTTCTCAGGAAGGCAGAAGTTCTAGGGAAAGGACACCCCACAGTGATCCAGGCCCCAACCCATGAGCCAGAGAGCCGCTCCACATTCCTGAATTGCCCGGTTATTTCCCGCAGGTGTAGGTAGGACGCCTACTGGCTGCTGGAACAGATGTTCTGACGAGCAGAAGTCCCCCAGCACGGATGAAGTGTGTCGCCTTCCTTTGCAAAATGTCCTCCCTCCCTCCCACCCACCCCCTGTTTCAGTCCTGGTGTGGTGGAGTGTGCACCCGCAGCGCCGAGGGGAGGATTTGGCAACACAGGGGCTTCCAAGAAAGAGGCTCGGATTAAGAGGCTGCACATTCCCAAGCAGGATGGGAGGTTCAGGGTAGCCAGAAGCTGGAATCTGTCGGGATATATCTAGTAGGCTTGAAGTTATAGCTTTAGGTGTATAGCAAATAAAGGACTGGACCCAAGTGGATCTCGCTGTCTTGTCTTCGGGCTTCAAGCCTGACATCTGGTCCCGTTTTGCTGCAGCTTGGCTTATTCTTTGGCACTGAAGTCACCGAGGTCGAGCTCAAGACCCAGGAGCCGCGTCTGTGTTGTGCCCTCTACAACAAGATCTTTAAACAGGTGATGAACTGTGGGGGAGATGCGAAGCTTGGGGAAGGTTAAACTGAAGGTGGCTGTTTCGAAGGTGCAGAGATGTCCTTCCGGAAACCAGAGCCCCTCGTGGGTGCGCGGCCCTCTTGTTTCTGCAAGAGCTCAGTGGGGCCACGTCGATACCCTCGACATCCATGCTTGCTATTCAAGGAGTGGATCGTTACATCCAGATGGCTTTTAAAGCAATATTTATATGTAGAATTAAAGATCTAGAAGAGATGCGCACCAGTTAGCCTTGGTTAATTTGGTTACAGGTAGTCCTTGCTTAACAATGGTAATTGGGATTGGAATTTCCATTGCTAAACAATGTGGTCATAAACTGCAGGGTCCCGTGACTGTGCTGTTTAGCAATGGCAGTTCTGGCAGTCCTAGTTGCTATCATTAAGCGAGGACCTCACGTGATTGCGACTTTTGACTTCCTGCCAGCTTTCCCATTGACTTTGCTTGTGGGAAGTCAGCAGAGTACAGTCACAAATCAGTCACATCACTGCAGGACATGCGACTGTCAGGGTCCTGGCTGGTTGCTGAGTTCCTGGATCACAATCATGTGATCACAGGGGCACTGCAAGAACTTCGAGGAGCACGATGTGCTTAGAACACGGCTTTCCAGATGAAAAAAACATTAGTGAGTTGTCTTCAAGTGGTCAGTTTGTAGGAAAAAAATCTCCATTCCATTGTTCACTAAGGAGGACCTTTGGCACCTGATCCAGCCATGGGCCTTTGCTTATGGTCCTGTGTCCTCTTGGCTCCCAACACTTTTCTTTGCTGGGTGCCAACTCAGGAGAGGTTTCCTTGGGGCCCTGGGCATCTGCAAGGATCAAGGTATGAGACATCACACAGTCACAGTGTGGTGACATCATGGCACATGCATGACATCATTGTTTTGGATGCCTTTGCAGGTAAGCAGAACGGGAGGGATGTGGCTCTGGTGGGGGATGTGGAGAGATAAGTTCTCCCAGGAAGACTTTGCGAAGTCCAGTTGGGTTGTTTGAGAGGAGGGAAGGGCAGCTGACCTCGAAGGGAAAGGACGCCTGCGGAGAGAAGAAAAAGAACCAGGGAACCCCTAAGGGAGCCGGAAGTTAAGGAGCCGACGGTCCTCTCCGAGTCCTCCTCCGTTGATACACGTGGCAGAGCCGATGGCCCTCGAGCGAGGGGTCCCCCGACTGGCCGGAGACGGAGGCTTCCCTTCCATCCTGTCGTCTGAGACGCTAAGGGACGAACGGCGTCAGCTGAAGGTCAAACCTCAGCGTAAGAACTCGATAGTTTTCAGGTGGTGGCAGAAAATGTTTTAAAATACGTTTATTTATCCCCATAAATAGCGTAAGTGTGGATGTTCTTCCAGCTGTGAAGTCACTCTTGCTTTTCAACAACAATATCTGAGAAATCAGGATTTTTATTGAAAAGAGGCTTGTTCTGGGCTGAAACCAAGACTTTCACCTTTGTTCCTGAAAGGAGGATTAGAATGTGATTGCAGGGCTTTTTAAGGAAATAAAACAGGAAGATGCATGTTTCAGGTAGGTTTACGGCTCAGTTTGTTTTTTGAAAAGGCCTTTTCTGTGCTGTCTACCCACAGTGTAGGGTCCTTGGTTCTCTCTGAGCTTGGTGGTTTTTCTTGGAGACATTTCACAACCCAACTAGGTGATAACGTCAGTGCTGAAAGGGAGCAAACCCCATCCCCTTCTAGCACTGATGACATTATCTAGTTGGATCATGAAACGTCTGCAAGGAAGCCACCAAGCTCGGGGAGCGTCAAGCATCCCGCAGTTCAGCCCAGAGCTACCGAGATTCTCGTGTACTGCGTCTACCCACCGTTTTCGGAGCCGTCTCAGTCAGCTGAGAGTTGGGAACTTCGCTTCAGTGTTAAGTATACACATTTGTGATGGTGTTCAGGGAGCCAACCGACCCTGGCAAATTTCTCCCACAGGCAGTGAGTGGCAGCTTCAGTGGGATGGTCACCGTTTGGGACATCATGACGGGACAGAAGATTATGGAGTTCACAACCTCCTCAGACCAGACGGTGGAAATCACAGCCATGATCTTCGATCCGCCGGAACGGCGGCTCATCACCGCCCTGAAAAATGGGGTGATCAAACTGTGGAACTTTAACAATGGGGCTTGCCTGATGGAGATCCCCTTCAAGGAGAAGAGCGAGGTGGGTGGGCGCAACCGGGTGAGGCCGGCCCAGTTTGCCCAGCCCATCGTGGTCTTGTGCTCTTGCAAAGAGAAGTAGGAATTGTAGGGTTCACCCTCCTCCTCCAACCTGGTGCTGTCGAGAGATGACCACACTGTCCGCTAACCAGGAGAACCCGTTCCCACGAAAACCTGGGGAGTTGGCCACCATCCTATCACTGGCTTTAGAACATTGACGCCGAAGGGTGGTAAATGCCACCCTTTTCGAGTTATTCTGACACGGGAGGCGGCACCTGGATTAATTAGCCAATTATACCGGGGGGGGACACAGTATTACATTTCTAAGGGGTCGCTGACCCCATTTGTAACATGCGTCGCACAATAAAAAGCAACCAGAGTTCTGCTGATGGAGAAAAATCTCTGGTTGGACCGAAGGAAAGTCTGAAGCCGTCAGACCTGTGGCGGTTGTAAATTTCAGCACTGGTTTAACACAGTGTAAGCGCCGGTTGTGGGTTTTCTTTCTTGGCGTCATTTTTCCTCCTCTTGAGATGTTTCTTGATGAAAAGGTATCGGAAACCCCAAGTTCCGTTTTGTAACATCTAGCATTGCCTCTCTTTTTTTGGATTTCTCTCATCCACCCTTTCCAGCCGTGGCTGATTTCTCCTCCGTCTTGCTTCATAGACTTGTTTTGTAACCCTCGTTTTGTTTCATTCTCACGACAGATAGTCCTCAGTGGGAGCCTTCCCATTATGGTCGTAAGTTATTGAGGTTGTAAAATGGGATATTACTTTTTTTTGCAGGGTTAAGCGAATGCTGCGGTTGTTAAGCAAACCCATTGTTTGCTACCGTGTGGTTTTGCTGAGAAACAGAAATGTTTGCTGTTTTTCAGCAGAACTGTTGTAAAACAGGTCATGTGACCGTGCGGTGGTACAAACCGCTGTAAATGTGGCCGCGTTGCTGAGCTCCTGAAGTCTGGCCACATGACACAGCGAGGTCTAACCATCAGAACTTCGAATCCGGGTCGTAAGTCCCTTTTTCGGGTCTTTGGTAACTTCAAATGTCATTGAGCAACATGTTGTAAGTCGAGGACTACCTGTGTATGACTCAAGCGGCACAACGCACTTCTTTGTAGCGATCGCTCATGTTGACGTGAGTCCTTCTCGACCATACTATATTTCTCCTTGTCTTGTCTTGTGAACTTCTTAAGCCCACCATAATCAACTTATTTTTGTTTCTCCCGGCATAAACTTCCACCTCTGCTGAACACCCTTTGGCACAGCTGCGTTTGCGTCTTTCAACAAACATTCATCCTCTCCACTCTCCTTCTCCAACACGCGTGCATCCTAAAATTGCTCCATCATTTGCTTATCTGGCAAGGCAGACAAAGGCGTCGACTTGATCTTGTGCAACTTGCAAATTCATTCCATTCCCTGACAAAGAGAACAGCCGTGATACATCCATCCTTTTCATGCCTCATGCGGTGTGCCTAGCCATTACTGCAAACGACTCGAGTTCTCAGCCGATAATATGGCTTTGTCTCTACACAACACACACTTAATGTCCTTAACCACCCTGCTCCTAATGTCACCACAAACAGAAAGTCCCTAAGGCTTCCCTTACTAAAAGATGTACTGATTGATTTGATTGATATACTGCTATAACTGTATAACTGCCCATCTCGCATATGTGATTTTGGGTGGCTTACAATAAGTGATAAGAATGGGAGCAATTTGCAAATTTCCTGCAGGCTTCCCCATTGACTTTGCTTGTGGGAAGCCAGCACGGAACGCTGCAAATGGAGATCATGTGACCATGGGACATTGCAGCCATTGTAATTGCGAGCTGGTTGCCAAACACCCGAATTGTGATCACGTGACTGCAGGATCTCTGGGGTGGCCGGAAGTTCAAGTCCCTTTGTTCAGTGTTGTAACTTTGAATCGTTGCTGAATGAGTGGTTGTAACCCGAGGATTACCTGGAGTGGTTAAAGGTGCTGGGCCAGAAGCTGAGAGACCATGCCTATCACCTGTGTCTTTAGTAGATCCGTTTATTGGCACAGACCCTCCCTTTGGCTTTAATATGGACTTTAGCTTTGTGCCACTACAAAGTTTTATTTTGTATCACTAGGTTGTCCATGGAAGTAGCTTCCTATGCTCCTTTCTCCTCCTTTTGCTTTTATATCTTTCCAATAGATCAACTGCATCTATTACACGAGCCACAAGATTTTTGTAACAGATTGGACCAGGAGAGTGACATGGTATCGGTAAGGAGAAGCCAACTGGGGCAAATTTTCCCTTTAGGGTGGGGAGAGAAGAAACAGTCAGCAGAGGAAAGGTTGGGTTGTGTGGAAGAAGGAAGGATGGAGCTGGGGTGAAGAGGGGATCAGCTTGGAGTCACATATACAAACGTCAAAGGTCCAATCCCTAGTGAAGACCATTAGCCTTATCTGGGGAGTCTAGGTGCTTGCTTGCTTGCTTGCTTATTTATTTATTACACTTATATGCCGCCAATCTCACGAAAAGTGACTCTTGGCAGCTTACAATGCATAAAAAGTAAAAGAAAAATTTCAAAGTTAAAATAAGCTGCAAATTAAAATTCCAACTAAATATGGAAGAGAGGAGCAAATGCATGTGTGGGGAGGCGAGGCGACTTAGCCTGTTAGCCACGATGACATCCCTCCCTTTGGACCCCAAGCCAACTGGCAGAGCTTGGTGGGCAGTTGGAGAAATTCTTGTGATCTTAGCTTCAGTAAACCTGATGATTAGAACCGCGCAGACCGAGCCTGTTCCTCTGAGCCTAACAGGCTCGCTGACACGGTCTCTGCTGCCCACCCAGAACTCCAGAGAGTCGGACCAGGATACGAAAAAGTCAACCCCCTTCCAGACAGCTGGGGCCACCAAAATTTTAGGACTTTAGGCTGTTTGTTATGCCTCTAAGATGGATTCACACCTAATCCGTTTGTGCCAGTCTGTGGCTGGGCACGTGATGGCCCATAAACTAAATCCATCCATCTACCCCTCTTGAGGTGAACACGGCCCGTCCGGTTGACCTTTTCCAGGCAATTGTGCTATGCGCCCCCCTGAGATATGGAAGCTGAGATCTTCAGAGAAGGACAGTTCTCTCTCTCAGCGGGGGGAGAGGCGCATAGTCCTTCCCCCTTTTTGTAGCTCAGTTGTGATGCGATTGCTTCATCTTTCTTGGCAGGGATTCCAAGGATGAGAACAATGTGATTGAACACAAGCACTGGAAATCCTATCACTCAGAGGACATCCTCTGCATGGATGGTCACAACAGTAAGATGTTGGCAACCTCATCCAGCACCGGAGACATTGTGCTCTGGAACATCAACTCTGGGCAAGCCATCTGTCGCTTTAATGCATCTGAGAGCCCTCTGGAGCTTCTTCCCAAACGGGTGGGTGCAGAGTTCTTCCGTGGCAATGCTGCTCTGGCACTTGCCCAGGAGCTGGACTTTCATTGCTACACCAACTTACTTGTTCCTCCAGAACAGAGTGGAAGCCAACAGAAGAGAATATTTGTGGTCAGGGTTGAACTGTGGGGTCCCTGGTGCTCTCTGAGCATGTTGTTTTCTTGCAGACGTTTCATGACCCAGCTAGGGAACATCTTCACTGCCAGAACAGGATAATGTTCACTTCCTGTTTAGGAACTGCCAAGGAGAAAGCCACATCTCCAGCAGTACTGGTGGGGCAAGCTGCTGTATTTAAACAGAGAACCCCGCAACCCAGCTCAGAAAGCACCAAGGACCCTGAGCGGCAAATAGAACAGAATATTTCCCCACACTCACTAGCACTGGTGATGTTACCTAGTTGGATAATGAAACATCTGCAAGCCAACGACCCAGCCCAGAGCATCGAGGGCTCCGTAAAAAAGCAAACTCAGAAGAAAGTGAACCACCTAGCAATGAGGTGAGGACTTACTCACTTCGCCCCAGCTGCAGTGTTTTGGGGAGCACCAGAGCAGCCCTGGCGGGAAGCAGAACACACCAGGCCCAATCCAGCAAAATCACGGTTGCATCTTTACGTCAGCCTTTGCCAGCTGGACACTGCTGGATCTCCAGCCTCCCAGCCAGCTGGCCAACTCTGGAGGGTCTTGTCCCCATGTTACCTAATCGGGTAATGAAATGTCTGCAAGAAAAGAAGCAAACCTGGAGAGCATCAAGGACTCCCCTTGCGGAAGCCTTTTTAGTGGCCTGGGGAGGTGCCCGGGGTGGTGCATTGCCATTGATGAAATGCACCAGTGGGGCAGTGCCCCTAAAAAAGAGCTAAACAGAGCCACAGCAGCATTTCCAGGGAAATAAATGTATCGGTGAGCCCCTGCTTCTAAAACGAGCAGCGCATGCATTCTAAGTGCCTTTCTCAAACATCCCAGAGTTGTGTTTTCTAATTCAACAGTGAGCTGAATCATTAAAGGGTGTGTGATTAACCTCACTAGATGCATGTGCTGGGCTAGTTAAGTAAGCGGTGAACAGTAGCCAGCGCCAATTACACCGATTCCATCTCTGTCCGACTTCTTGCGTCTTTTCGCCCCGTGCTCATTGGGCCGTAACAAGGTACAGTATTTGCAACACCTTTTTCCTCTTCTTTTAATCCAGTTCTTATCTCCCTTCTTCAAATCGGTCTTGTCACCCAGTCCTCACTTCCCTCTTTTCCCACTCGGATTCAGCTTGCAGCCCCGTGCCGTCTTTCCGACTGGATCTGCCTGAGCCTGCCCCTTCCATGGCTTGCCTTCTCCGACTTTTCCATGCACAGGTCCGTGGGTGGGCAATCATCACGTTTCATATTTCATGGTGTCGTGATGGCATCGGAAACTACCTTGCTAGGCAGAGTGGTTAGTTGCATCGTTTGTATGGGCAAGGCTGGGGGCGTGGGGGGAATTGGGCACGCCAGCAGAGGCCACTACGTAATGTGTACGAGTGGGGTGAGTGCTACAGCGTATAGGAGCTTGCACTCCATAGTGGGTCTTCTTGGGTGAAAAAGCAGTGGGAGCGACTTATATGAGAGCCACTTGCAACCCTGCCTGGTGGTTTCTTTCCCCAATGTCTTTGCTTGCAGGAAGCTGGCAGGGAAACTTTCTTTCTTTCTTTCTTTCTTTCTTTCTTTCTTTCTTTCTTTCTTTCTTTCTTTCTTTCTTTCTTTCTTTCTTTCTTTTTTCTGTATCTCAGCTAAGTGATTCTGGGCTGTTTATGACGGCATAATAAAACAACTTGAGCAAAAGCACAGTTAAAAACAATGAAGAGCAGTGTTAAAAATGTATAGGTTAAAAGTGTGAAAATCAAAGTTTTTTTACAAAAAGGTTGCAAATGGTGATCGCACCACTGCAGGGACGGTGCGACATCTGCATTTTTGAGGACGGGTGGGTCATAAGTCTTCCAGCACCATTGTAGCTTTGAATGTTCGCTGAGCGAGTGGTGGTACCCCTAACACTAGCTGAAATTAAGGCACCCAGTGCAGAATTAGCAACTGAGTGTCCAGCATGGAGAAGGGCTACCTTGCCCACTCTGTTTTCTGGAACATTAGGTCTTGTGAACCAAGAACAGCAGCATCAACGCATTTCAGCCTTTCCCGCATGGCACTTCCCGCTTGCCTGGACAGTCCTCAACCCAACTGGCTGAGGATGAAGGGACTGTGGGGTCCCGGGCACTCTCTGAGCTTGGCGGTTTCTTGAAGATGCTTCATGACCCAACGAGGGAACATCATCAGAAGGGAGTGGGCTTTGCTCTCCGCTTACGTACGGTGCCTTGCCCTGTCGGCGTGGGCGTTGGTGGGAGTGTTCTCGGTGGTTCCTTGATGAGGCTGTTGTCCACTGTTTGACAGTTTGCCACTTGCACATGAAAAGAGAGCAGCCCCTCCTCCCTTCCACTTCCGGTGGAGTTCCCCAGTTGAGCCATGAAACGTCTGCAAGAAAACCACCAAGCTCGGAGAGCACCGGGCAGCCCTGAGTTCCCTGCTGAGCCAGGAATGCTCTCGTCTGCTGGTGAAGCGACTTGCAGACCGACGTATTTGAAGTGCTGCAGAGCGGGAGTGGCTCTGACCCACTGAGTCAGGAGAACAGGTCCTGCCCTGGCTTGAAGGCAGAATGGTCTTATTATTTCTCTACCAGGAATTCGTCATGGATTCAGAGAGGTCATTGGGCCAGAAAGTTGAGGTCAAGAAGGTGATGGGCCAGCAGAGTGAGAAAGAGAAGTGTTGGGCCTACCCAAGGATGGAGAGTTCCTCAAAATCTGCCTTCTCTTTGCGGCCCACCAGCGCGAGGAGTCTTCACACATTTTCATGCCTCAGCAACCGTCCATCCTCGGCTATCTCTGGGAGCCACATCATGCAGGTACTGGCCTTCCTGGAGCATCTGTGGAGGGGCTGAGCTTTGTCCTTCCTGGGCTGCTGGCTGTTGCTGAAACTGGGAGGCTCATCGAAAGCTCTCGCAGCGTCTGCTGGAATGGTGGCCAGCTTTGCGTTTCGCGTTGGCCCATTGTGGGGGGCTTATGGTCTCTCCTTCCTGGAGCCTGGGAGTGAATGTCTCCCCACATTCTGGGCTGGCATAATATGTCAAGTGATGGATGAACCAAACAGCACGCACACGGAGTCCTCTTGCCTTCTGCCTGAATTTGACAGGGATTCCTTCTCCAAACACAATTCTTATGGGGTCTCCAGCAGGACTCACTGGGAGAAAAGGGTGGGCTTCGAGATTCCCAGCAACTGAGGTACCTCCCCTCTACAACCCATGAGTTCCCAAACCCATTAGGGCTTCTGCAATGTCTTCCTTGTTTTCTTCCTTCACGGCTTTTCTTTGAATGGTGGGAGACCATCGCCAAGGTGCTTGCAAATGGTGGTTTAAATCATGGTCTCTTGAATGCGCAGAATAGATGTGCAGGCTGGAGGCTGAGAAAAACAGCCTCCATGGTCATCGGAGAAGGGGAGGTCGGTGGCGTGATGCTGGGTGTGACTCTGTGTCCTGTGTCTCGGCAGATGAGTTGGAGCTCCAAGGCTAGCTTAAGCCCCAAGGGTAGCGACTGGCTTCATCCTTCATCCACAGAGGAGAACTGCGCATTAATAAGGAACACTTTGTCGTGGCAAGAAGAGGTCAAAGCTTCTCAGCGATCGGTGCAGAAGGTCGGGGCTGGTTTCACCCAAGGGTTTGGAAGCCCATGGATGGGTCTTCTCAGCTTATTCTACTAGATCCCTGGAGAGGAATTGACACATTGAGACCACATTACTGTGGTCTTTTTGTAAGCTGCGCACAGACTGATTGACGTGGGATGGAAACATGTCACCTGTTGTGAAGTCTGTGGGTCTAGATAAATATATTGGGTATGTTATTAGAAGGGGAGATGCCCCTTTTGGGGCTCTTTGCTCCATCCGGCTACTGATCTCATCTCCGTGCATTGATCTAGCGGCTGCTCAGCTTCATGCCTCTCCTTACCGTTACAGGTAGTCCTCAACTTATGAACACAACTGGGACCGGAATTTCCATTGCTAAGCAAGGTGGTTGTTGAGCCATGCCTGATTTTGTGACCTTTTTTTGCCACACCTCTTAAAACGGACAAGTTTGAAGAAACGGGTTGACACTAAATATCAGCTGATGTTTCAGTCTCAGGAGGGCATCTTGACTCAGTTTTTTGTTGTTGTTCAGTCGCACAGTCGTGTCCGACTCTTTGCGACCCCATGGACTGCATTACGCCAGGCCCCCCTGTCTTGCACTGCCTCCCGGAGTC
>JANHZU010002637.1:0-25551 GCA_032468055.1 Acrochordus granulatus | reverse complement strand
TTTGGATAAAAGGTGAAACGTCTTCTACTTGAGAAAAATCCAGTCCAGATGCCTGTTTTTTTAAACTTTGTTGTGATGCAATTACCCTGGACGAGTGAGAGTCTTCACAGACATAGTAAAGTTCCTGAAATACTTTTTTTCTCTTTGAAGAACAATAAGATCAGTCTTCTGCTTAGGCTGAAAAAATAGGAATTGCTCAGCTGCTAAATGCAACTTTTTGAAAGTCTACTAAACTCTATCTAAAATAGCTTTGGCACTTTGCCCCAAGCACTGTCCAAAAGTTGTTCATGTTCCACATGACCCTCAATCTCAATGCTTGTGATATCTGGAATTGCAATACAGTGGCCTTTTATTTATTTGAGCAATTTGACATATAGCATCTTATGAATCATAGTAATTGAGAATGTGAATATTAAAGAAATGTGTTGCTCTCACAATAAAAGCATTTGTTGAGGAATGGCAGGTGGTTCCTATGCAGCATGTGAATAACAACTATGGTTTGGCAACATATATAGTATGTGTACAGTGGGGTTGGTAGATACATTGCACTCATATCACCTGAATGAAGAATGGGTGATAACATGGCTATTGGACATTGTGCACAAATGAACTTCATGAATAGGATTCTGCTCCATATGGATATTCTTCAAACAATGTTGTGGATCCACACAGATCTGTTATTGCATATTTAATTTGTGAAATTCTCACATCCTCCAACACTATTTGGAGGGTATGCATATTGATGAAACAACATAAATTTAGGAGGAAAGTCATAGCTCAGTGGTGGAGTGTCTGCGATGCAGCAAAAGACTTTAGATTGAATTTCTGTCTGTTCACTATAGAGCTGAGAAAAAATACTGTCTGAAACTATTATTATTAAAATATTATTTATTTGATTTGTATCCCATCTTTTTGTCCAGAGAATACTATTACCAATCAGTATAAAATAACTTTCCTATCATGGAGCTATTCAGATATTTTTAGACTGTAACTTCTCCTATATCCAGCAAGCGTATAAGAATAGTTTCCAATATATTTGGAAAGCAATAAGTTGCAGATTTGTTTAGGCAACACTGAGATTGATAGTCAAATGGTCTGTCTCAGTGCAAAGCAACTGCTTTCTAGGTTCTTGTATAATTTCCTTTTCATATTGATAAGAATATAAGCAGAACTCAACACAGGCTAGGTGGTCTGGTGGTCTGTTTTCCATTGGAGTAACCAGTTTCCCTTGAAAGTCCAAAGCAGGAGATGGTTTTCTCTTAATGTTGAATTCCAATTGCTTACACACAGAAAAATCTGACCTCTAAATCTTGAGATAGTATATACTAATTATGATTAGTAGCTGCTTATAGCCTTCTCATTCTTGATAATATCCATTTAATATCCCTTTAAAGTTGTTTGAATTCGAAGCCACGTCTACTCTTGTGATAGCAAATTCCCTAGTTTAGGCAATGAATGCAGGTCTCTTTCCTTGATTGCCAAACTATGAACGTAACAACTCCAATCTGTAATTTATATAATAACTCCATAGATGAGTCTTCATCTGAATACATTGTACATATTACAACAGGAATAGAAAAACCAGCAAGTAAACAAAAAATATAGCACTTGATAAGCCTAAGCAACACATTCAAAAAAATTTAACATATCCACCCCTTCCTATGACTTAAAGTATTTAAAAGATTAATAAAAAGCAGAGTTAGACTGTAGTAGTGGGGATAAAATGTTGATTTGAATTCACTAATAGAGCAACTATTATTTCATTTGACCAACACATGTAAAAGCAGAAGCATGTGACGAGTCATACATTTACATGCCATGATTTTGCATACTGATTGGGTGTTATCCTCAGTTTAACTAGTATTTCCAAACTGAGCTGCAATGATGTATCTCATCCCTTTGTAGTGTTGTGATAAAAAGATTACATCTAAATGATTTAACATGTCTAATTATGTTTAAAGACCTAGAAGTCAGATCTGTTTTTATTTTTTAAGTTCTGATGATTATGAAAACACTTTTTTTTAAAAAAAATCTAAGATCTGTGGGGTTTTTTATTTGAACTATAAAATGCTTACATTGGAAGTTGTAGTTCAGCTATTTGGGGTGCACACTGAGAATAAGTATAGGCCCAGCAACTTGGAGTTACCCCAGGATGATATGGATACTAATGTTGTCCTTAAATTTACCATGTACTTTTTAAAATTTTTCTTCTCTTATGAAAGAGGCTTATTTTCAATAATTTCTTTTGGGGATGCTTTTGCATTTATTTTATTGTTTAGGAAACAGAGATGTTTCGTATCATATCTCTTCCCATACTTTCTTGGTTGTCCACCTTTCTTAAATTGAAAAATCCTTCAAGAAAGTCTTCTGTCACAATTGAATTATGAGAAATAATGGAAGCTCTAGATCATTCAAGAGATGATTATACAATAAAATTCACCCCATTGCCAGCAGGTAACTAAGTAAGTAGTCACTCATGTATACAGGCAACAGGCAGTCATTCAGGATCCCAAAATCATACCCACCATTTTCAGTGATGCATTTTTTTTAATTTCTCTTAGTAACATTAAGGGTGAGAATGGGAACAGGATGCAAACTATTACCACTCCCATTCTTAATTCCACTTAGAAATCCTGAAAAACAGCCAGAAAAATGCCCCTACACTTTTCTATGCCATCATAACTTTCTGTTTATATTCCTAATGGAAGATACTGAGCATGCTACAAATGAAGCTGCATTTGCACTCAGGACTTTGACTTGATCTCTTAGTCCTGCATGCTCTTCAGAACATGCCAACACTTTTCAGTGTCTTTCAGCAAGGGAGACTATTACCTATTGAAAATGTGAAAAGGAGGAGAATGGTTGGGCAGAAGGCAGGATCCATGGAGATATCTCACCCAGGGTACTTTCTGTCCTGACAGCACCACTAGTCAAAAGGAAATTTGCTCTAAATGTGAAAGAAGTGTGTTCAATATGACCTTATACCTGTGACTACTTTCCATTCTTGATAAGAACCTGACTGTGGGTTTAGTGCACATAGTTACTATGGACTATTTAAATTCTCATATTTCCCCTTTGTTCCAGTATAGCTCCTGGCGTTATGGAAAATTTAACTCCTCCATTTTGGCCTGTTGAGAACACTGTAAAAATACAACAAAAATAACTCTCTGTTGTGAGTATAATATACTGTAAATTCTTTCATTAGTGATTAGAACAAGTTGGGCTGCAGAGACACTGAAATATTAAGGGCTGTCCAAGAGATGTGGGTGTTGAACCCAGGCCTGGATTAAAGTGTAATACCTTTTCCATAGTCAATTTAAGCCAGTTTATAGCCTCAGAACTCCTCTGACTTGAAACATGTTAACATAATAATACTGTATACAGAAAGTATCCTTTGAAGCATCTGCAGGTTGTGATTATTTCAATACAGAGTAACCACCTAAAATCACAGACTTTGACTCTGTGCCTCACTTTAAGCTACAACCAACGGGGGGGGGGGGGGGAAGGCCATCGAGAGGGAGGGGCTGTCCAAACAGAGCTCAGAATCGGGCGTGCCTGTCTCCTGGCAAGCAACCTCTGGTTGCCCTCTGGGATCCATTCCAGCCGCCCAGCTTGATGGACCTGTCCTTTCCTGGTGGTCTCCCGTCCTCTTAGTTTCTGGCAAGCCTACACAGGGGTGCCCACGCCACAGGAGTTACGCTAGGCTGGAAAGGGACGTTAGCTGGCAAAGGGATTGGAGCAAGATGGCCCTCGCCCCATTGCCAGGTGGAAGTGGAAGCAGTGGCTGCTTCTGAATTCCTCTCCACCCACATCCTACAAGGAGGGCAGAACCACTGGAGAAGCCCATTTGCATCAGTGGAGGGCTTTGAGCCAGGAGCTTGTGAAGGGGTCATCTCCCAAAAGTGCTCTCCCCAGAGCCAATGGTCCCCAAAGGTTGCTTAATCGTGGCTTAGACCCGATATCACAAGGAGAAAAGGAAGGAGAGGCCCCACCTTGCTCCACAGGTGGTCGGACAGATCATCTGGGGTGTCCCTAAGCTCCACTCCGATCCTCTCTGGAGTGAGGCTCCGTCAGCAGCACCGCCACACTTGTGGCTTCCTTCTGCGGCTCATTGTGCTGTATAATGAGGCTGGGGGAGACGGCCTCAGCCAGGTTGAAAGGCACAACCTGGAAACGTCTTGGGTGGATATCCCAGACTAGCCAAGAAAGGGGTTGGGTGGTTTGCGATTTGGTATGTTGTGAGGACCCAAACATTGCCTTAGCAGGTGCAACCATCGTGGTAAACCAGACATTGGAGCAAAGCAAGTTAAGTGGGCACAGCCACTGTGTTTGTTAACTTGGTTTTATGCTGTTGTATGAACCAAGCTAACGGGTATTATTTTCTCCTGTTCGATTGTGCCCAGTTCTCGGAGTCTGCCTGGACTAGTCCCTGCGGTTTTCTTGGCCAGAAGTGGCTTGCCGTTGCCGCCTTCCGAGGGCTGGGGCAGACTGACTGGCCAAGGTCACTGAGCTGACTTTGTGCCCAAGGCAGGACTCGAAGGCGTCACCTCCCGGTTCCTAGCATGATGCCTGCGCCGCTGCCCCAAGCTGGGACAGCACGCTAGTCACAGCATCCCGCGTCCTCCGCCGGAGGTGGCTGCTGGGCTAAGAGGGAAGACCGCTCGCTGCTCTACCACGGGCCAGTTCCCCGTTTCCTTCAAACCCCGCTAATTCTAAGATTTTTTCGTGTGGCTTCTTTTATCGTATTGTAAGCCGCCCGGAGCCGCTTCGGCAATGAGATCGGCAGCCTTTCAACGTAATAAAAATAAATAAAATTATTTTAAAAAAATTGGGGCGTGGTGAGACACCAGGCTTGTTGGCCAAAAGGTCGGCAGTTCGAGACCAGGCAGCGCCGCCTGATGGGGTGAGCGCCTGTTGCTTGCTGCAGCTCCTGCCAGCCTGGCAGTCGGAAAGCATGAAAATGCAAATTGATCCTGCCTCGGCGGGAAGGTAACAGCGTTCCGTGCACCTCGGCGCCTAGTCATGCCGGCCACACGACCACGGGAGCATCTTCGGACAACGCCGGCTCCCTCGGCTGTGAATTGGAGATGAGCACTGTCCCCCGGAGTCAGACACGACCAGCAGGGGAAACCTTTTCTGTTTTTTAGAAGAGATTGTCCTGAAGCATTCTTCTGCTGAATTGTGGTGCCTTTGGAGCATGGTTGTTTTCTTGCCGACCTTCATGACTCAGCTAGGTAACATCATCAGGTTAGAAAGGAGTGAAGTTGTGGAGAGGAGGAGGAGGAGGACCGTGGGGTCTTTGGTCTCTCTGAGCTTGGCTGTTTTCTTGCAGATGTTTCATTGTCCAACTAGGTAATATCATCAGTCCGAGAAGGGAGTGGGGTGTGCAGAGTGGAGAAGAGGAGGAGGAGGACTATAGGGTCCTTGGTGCTCTCCGAGCTTGGGTATTTTTTTTGCTGATGTTTCATTACTCAGATAGGTAATATCATCAACGCTGGAAGGGAGTGGGGTTTGTGTGGGGAGTGGAGGAGGAGGAGGACTGTGGGGTCTTTGGTGGTCTCTGACCTTGTTTGTCTTCCTGCAGACATTTCATTGCCCAACTAGGTAACGTCTTCCGTGCTAGAAGGAGTGGGGTTTGCTCTCTGTTTAGAATCAAATGGTTTGCCCTCTCAGTGTGGGTGGGAGTGTCCTTAATTTTTTTAAAAACCAGGAACAATTTTAAAACGCTTCGTCGCCTGAGGTTTTTTCAGAGGGACGCAGCTGACGGTCGACTCCTACTGCTGTCCGTCAGCCGGGCCGACGGGACCGGCGAGGCAGGTCGGCGACTGCATCCGTGCTATGCCCCAGCTGCTCCTGGAAGGCTCTGCCTTGACCCTGCTCCCTGTTTTCCGGGTCTGCTCAGCAACCAGGCCACACTTACGGCTATTGCAGCATCTCGCAGTCCCACGGTCCCATGTTATGACAGTTTTGCCGACTTCTGGTTTCCAGCAAAACCGTGCTCGTAGCAAACTACTGGTTTGGTTAACAAAGTGGGGTTTTCTTAGCCACCAGGGATTGGCTTGACGAGGTGGTAGAATCAGGTCGGCGACGTGACCAACCTGTCTTACGACTGCCGTGCGTTACGAGCGTGATGGGCAGGCTCTACCGCGGTTGTGACTCGAGGACTGCCTGTAATGCGCAACTGCACGAAGCGCTGTGCTGACTTAGGCGTTCACGCCATTCGGGGGTTCTTGGGGGCATCATGCTGCTGGGATAGCTTTGCCACAAAAGAAGAGCGGAGAAGAGCGGCCCTTCTGCATTGGACCAGACAGAGCATCGTTTTTCTCGCGTCTCGGGAAGCTCCGCAGGGTGTCTCGGTGAGGCGCACTGGCCAGAACTGCCCTGTGGATTTATTCCACAGGCACGAGAGGATCGACAGCTTCCTTTACAGGTCCTTTCCGAGCAAGCCCGACACCGGGTTTTGCACTTTTCGCAGGCGGCATGCTGGTTGGTGTTGCGCGCGTGTTTCCTGGGCTCCGTGGGTGATGGGAACTGAGATAGCCCAGCCAAGCTTGGGACGGAGTGCCCTGAAGCATCGGTGAGTCCGGCTCCTACCTGTGGCCAGGCGTGGCGTGTGAGCCCAACCCCCAGACTCAGTCAGTCCTGGGGCAGGATGAGCAGAGAAAGGCCCTGAAAGCATAAAGCCGCTGGAACCACAAGCAAGGATGTTACTGTCCTGATTTATTTATTATGAAATTTATAAGCCGCCCTCCTCAGCAAGAGGCGACGCTGGGCGGCTTACGACAAGTAAAAGGAGCACTATTAAAAAAAGTCGGAAAAGCCGTGGCACAAAACTGGGACACCTCCCTTGGCTTGCTATGTGGGCCATACCTGTGACTGTTACGTGCGCTCATGTGCGTTTTAAAGCAGGTTGTAAAAAAGAAAGGGCAGGGCTTCGATGACGTGGACCTGGCTGGTGTTACAACCTCCTGGACACCCCGTGACCCACTTGGACACCTCTGCTAACAACGTTAGAGCGAAACCTCAATTTCTCCAACCTGCAGGCAAGGCTTTGGACAAAGCTCCTGTGGTGATTTATGTGCTAATGACATCCATTGTGATGATGCACTTTTGCGTTCAGTGGATATTAATGAAGAACCAGCCCCCGTTAATCAATTAAAATAGGGTTTCAGTACATAAAGCCTTAAAGCTTCTAAATCGGGCTGTGCCAGCGCCTCTCCTTGTCCCAGTGATGTCATTCAGGATAAAAAAATCATAGTTTGATGGAGGAAAAAAGTGGTGTCCCTTTTGTGGAATAAATCGGGAGCGATTTGCTTGCTCGGAGCATGCAGGGTTTCCTGGCGTAATTTATCCAGAGGGGCGAGCATTGCTTATGTGTTTTCGAAAGGCTCTTTGCTTCCAGTATTGCATATTCCCTTTTTCACTCGGACTGCCGTGGACCATTCTTCATTTTCAACGTGTGGCTGCTGGTTTGGGTTGTAAAATTTCCTATTAGTGTCAAGCCATCCTAAATAGCCAGCAGCATCGCGCGGCCTCTTGTCATTCTGAACACTCGGCTCCTTTTAATGGAGAGGAAGCAGACCAGTGCAAATGTATTGACCTATGCGCCTCACGCAGAAGAGCTTGATTTAATGTGCACGGCTTTGGTTTCGCAAATCTGTGGCTAAATTGGGAAACCAGTGCCTTTCCCGGGGCTGAGCGATGTGGGGCTTTCGTCGGTCAGTGACAAGAAAGCTGGTCTGATGGATTTGCCAGGGTCTCGGGGCTCAGATCAGGCAGAAAAGCAAAGTAGCTGAGAAAGGGCACAACGAGAAACCTGCAGCCTTCCTATCCTGCCGACAAGGTCCCACAATCCTTCGAGGTTTGTCAAAGTGAGAAAACTCTGTGGGGTGCTTGGTGTTCTCTGAGCTGGGTTGTTTCCTTGCAGACGTTTCATGACCCAGTTAGGTCATGGCATCAGTGCTTCAGTGCCATCTAGGATGGCTAGAGAGTAGGATGGTGGCTATAAAAAGAGTACAAAAAACTCAGTGAAGACTCAGCACTGATGATGTTCCCTAACTGGGTCATGAAACGTCTTTCTAGTAACCAAGCTCAGAGAGCACCAAGGACCCCACAGTGCAACTCTGAGCTACAAATACTCTCTTCTATTGGTGACAAAACTCTCCTTGCTGTCTGTCTTCTCTTGCAGATCTGAAGGCTCACAGGTACAAAATGTTTTAAATGCCTCAATATTTGTCGTAACGCTGTCTCATAATATCTCGTCATAATATCTCAGAAGAATTGTGCATCTGATCGGTTGGGCTTTCGGAGTTAGTGACGTTGGCGTGGACAGCAGATTTCCCGATGTTTCACCGGTAACTGCGATTGACGTCTTCATACGCAACTGAGTAGGGACCAAGAAGACTCCCTTTTAGGCAGATGTCCTGACTTACGATTGGTCTTTAGCCAAGCTGGTGTCAGGCATGATCAACCAGACCCGCTCATGTCGACTGCAGGATGGGTTACTTTGTTGCATCTGCCTATTTTACAGGAATCTCCTCAGATTGGTAGACCAGCCTGGGAAAGACTAGATAAGCCTCAAGGCATCCAGGGTGTGTGTGTGTGTGTGTGTGTATGTGTGTGTGTGAGAGAGACCTTGCCTTCTTATGTTTATGCAATGACTCCAGACTAATTTCCTGCTTGAGTTTTCTGATTGGTGTAGGTTGGGGAGGGCTGGTTTCATGAAAACTACCTCCACTAGTAACTAATAAATCATTGCAGTGGGAAAGTCGAATGGAAAGCAAATCTTTGGATACGGTTTGATGAGAGAATTACCTTCCACAGGTAGTCTTCAACTTATGACTACAATTGGGATCAGAACTTCCATTACTAAGTGATGCAGTTGTTAAGTGACTGATGCCTGGTTTTAAGACTTTTTTTGCTGTGGTTGTCAGGCAAATCATTGTGGTTGTTAAGTGAATCCAGGTCCTCCTATTGACTTTGCTTGTTGGAATGGAGATCATGTGACCCTGAGATGTGTAGCCATCATAAATACATGCTGGTTGCCAAGAGCCCAAATTCTGGTTGTGACTGTGGCATGCGGCAGTGATTGTAAGTGCGAGGACAGTTCATAAGCCACTCTTCTCAGTGCTGTTGTAACTTCTGATGGTTGTTAAACGAATGGTCATAACCTGAGGACTACCTGTATATCTAACTTGTACAACCTTCCATATCTAACCCTACTTTTCTGGGTATGTGTATGGGAAAATAAAACGATGCAGAGATGAAGTTGCTGGTGAATGTCACTCGGTGGTCGCTGGCCCGCAAAGGCCCAGGCAACCTTTCTCTGGAAGCATCCATCGCCGACAGGTGTCCATTCGATGCAAAATGAGGACTGGAATCTGTAGCCCTCTGGAGTAACGGGAAGTACTACTGACGAGTAGTTTCTCAACCTTGGCAGCGTCAGGAGGACTTCCGTTTCATGGCTGGCTGGGGAATTCCACCCAGCCTAATCTTTCCGAGCTTGAGTAACTCTGCCGGAAATCCTGAGCAGAGGCGAGTTAAAGAAGCCGCTGCTCGGCTCTTAAAATCTCCTGGGAACATTACTCAGCCTTTCTACCAGTCAGGTGCACTGGCGCCCAGGAGGAGCCAGAGTGGCAACCTGGCCAACCCAGAAACCCGTCTCTTCTGAAGACCCATGAACTCGGCAAGTTCTGCTGCGTGCCAGAACAAGCTGAAGTCACCACTTTGCCCCAAAACCAGGCGCTTCGTTCCTGCGGTGCGAGGGCAGGGAGTGAAGGAGACGTTTTGCCTGGAGGAAAAACGCTTCACCGTCAGAAGGAGCCTCGTCCGGTGCGTGCAATTAATGCGTGCAGCTCTCTTGGGAAGGATCGCTGGGCCTGGACAGTGTGGGAGCGCATGTCTCGCTGATCCCCGGAATCCCTCCTGAGAAGCCTTGGGAATCCTGCATTTTCGGATGTACGTCTGACGTAGCTCATTCTCCATCTTTGCCAGCGGCCGGTTGCTGAATTCGGCCATTGTCGTCTTGAGGTCCTACACCCCAAAAGAACTGCCCCTCGAGACTGGCTGGCCAGATCCTGAACACTATAGCCAAGTTACATTCTGATATTTCCCCATCGTAGTTCCCTATTGTAGAAACGGAGTGACCACTGTGCCTCCAAGGTGCAGTGGTTACCTTTGCCTCCAGTCTGGGGACAGGTGCCATGGTTATGCGTGCTTCCTGTCTGGGGAGAGGTGCCGCGGTTACAGGGTGGCTGACTTTGCGCTTGGGAGTGCATGAGTAGTTCCGACGGGTCCGACATCGAGAATATTTCATTTCCCCACTTGAGTGGATCGGTGGGTCATCCTCATTTGCTGGTGAAGCAAATCCTGATGCGGTGCCAGGGTCGCTCTGGCTCGCTGTCAGCATCCATCGGTTCTCATTGGGAGAGAGAGGAGACCAACCACGGCCGCGGTCCGTGGGCTCAGCTGGCTCTTTCGGGGCCTGTCTCCCTCTGCAACGGATTTATTGGCCTTCGCTCACAGCAGATGGGATTGGGTTCATCGGGATTAGTGCGGAGCTGGCCGATTCATTCCCTCCCTCCCGCTTTCTAGTTTCGTTTCTGGCAGGGAACGGAAAATCACGAGAAGTCCTTGCTGTGCCCGGGCAGGAATTCAGCCGCAGTGTATTCCCTGCGAATGCCCCCTTCCTGGCACAGTCCTTGCTAAAAGGCAACACCCTCCCTGAGAAACGCAACCGCCCCCAAGTCACTTCGCAAAATGACTGCCACGCTGGGCTCCAGTAAGCAGGCAGGTTGGCTCTGGAGGAAGGGCGCCCCAAACAATCCAGGTGGGGGCTGCGGCTGGAGGTGAAGCCCCACCGCTTTCCTGAGTGGGTTGAAGCTGCTCTGCCCGCGCGGCAAGGCTGGGCGGAGGAAGGACGTTGTGGTGAAGCTTGTAGGAGATGGTCGCTGCAGGACTTTTCTGGATGGGTCTCCATCCATGCGACTGCCTTGGCGGCTCCTCATGGAGCTGGGCCGTGGCCTGACTCTGACTGCAGAACTGAGCGATGCCGGTCACGAAGAATGCAAACTGAAACGGAACCCCAACATTTATTTCACAGAATTTCTTTCAGCTGTCCCAGTTATAATATAGGCAGCCAGTTCGTAAAGCTGGGAGATGGAGGAATGTTTGAGATCGTTAACGGGGAGGAGGGTGTCACTACTGTTATTTAGTGCTTAAAATGGTACCAAGAGGAGAGCATATTTATAGCACAGGGTTGAACTGCGGGGTCCTGGGGGCTCTCTGAGCTGGTTGCTTTCTTGCAGACGTTTCACGACCCAACTAGGGAACATCATCGGTGCCAGAAGGGAGCGGGGTTTGCTCTCTTAACTACAGGTGGCTTGCCCCGTCAGTGTGGGTGGGGATGTTGTCTTCTTCTTGGGGTTCTTGATTAGGCTGTTGCCCCCACCAGCTCAGCAGGGCAAGCACTTGTCCATAAACAGAGAGCACACCTATTGCTTATCGCTTCTGCACTCTGAATCCTCGCTGCGTTCCCCTTCTGGTGGCTAATCCTGTTTTTGGAGGTTGGCGGTTGCTCCTTCGGTGTTTTAGAAGGTTTGTTTGTCCAAGAGAGAGCAGGAGGGGGGAGAGAGAGGGAAAAGGGGATGCAAGGAACAGGCCAGGCAGGTTCTCCTAAGCCATCAAAGCAAGTGTTGAGCATGCCGCCAGCTCAGCATGTAAAGGGGTGGGCATACATCAGTCCCTGAGACAGGTGGAGCCTGTGGAGAGGGAAAATCAGTGATGTGTGTGATTTGGAAAGATGACTGCAGAAGGGATGGTGGGGCAGACCGGGAGGGAGAGGAAGGCTCTTGTTTTTGGGCCATGTGCTGCGGAACAGGCTCAGGGTTACGTCTAGGGAGACCAGGTTGCAGTGGATTCAGGGATGATTTGCTTCTGCAGAGTATCCGTTATTTTTTTTTTTGGTTGGAGTTGCCCTTCCCCAGATGGAACTGACATGTAATTTGGGGGTCCTTCTAGACCCTCAGCTCCTGCTCCACAAATACACGTAGCCATGGTTAGAGGGACGTGTGGCATAAGTCCATCTTGCGCGCCAGGTGGGGGCGCCATCATATTTGACCATCACATGACCGCTCCTGGACTGGGCAGCTCTGCTCACTGTTGCTTACGCCTTAGCCGTCTCTGGTTTGGGTTGCTGAATTGTGTTCTACCCCTCTTCCAAGTGGTCTTCATGCTGGCTGGGGGGTTCTGGGAGTTGGGAGTTGAAGTCCATCCATCTTCCAGTTGCCAAGGCTGAGAAACTCTGGGCTGCACTAACCGAATTTTGAAAGCCTGACGGTGTCTCTCCTTCCCTTCCCCTGAGTCAGACTCAGTTTAAATTTCTTTCTAATATTTTTTTCCTGTCTTAAGCTTAAATTCTGTTTTTCAAACTGCTGCCACGTATGGTCTCCAAGGTCAGGTCTCTGTTTCTCTCCAGGGAGTGACTGATTATGTTGCCTCACTAGGGATCAGGCCGACAAGCTGAGGTCATCCGAGGATCGAGCCCAGAGGTAAAATGGGTGCGAAGTAGTACTGGGGAGCACCAGCTATGAAAGCAGGAAAATCCACAGAAGGAGGAACATGGCAGACTTTGGGGGAGAATATTTTCCTTACTACTCTGAAAACCTTTTGATGACCCCCTCCTGAATCTCTGCCTTGCCATGGCAAGGAGGCTTGCATTTCCCCAGTACTGATGTGTGGCAAAAGGAAGGCTGAGCATCGAAGAATGGATGCCTTTGAGTTGTGGTGCTGGCGAAGACTCTTGAGGGTCCCTCGGACAGCAGGAGGTCAAACAGTCAATCCTACAGCAAATCAACCCTGATTGCTCATTGGAAGGGCAGACACTGAGGCTGAAGCTCAGATGCTTTGGCCACTTAATGCGCAGAGAGGACTCGTTGGACGGCCAAAGGAGAAGGGGACAGCAGAGGGTGAGGTGGTTGGATACTGTGATGGGGGTGGGCTTGGGTGGACCCCGGGAGGTGGTGCAGGACAGGGAGGCCTGGGCGTGCTGCGGTCACAGAGAGTCGGACGTGACCGAGAGACTGAACAGCAACAACAAAAGCATGCTCTGAAAAAGGATTCAGAGAAGGTCAGTGAAATTCCTGGAGCATAGAAATGGAGCCTCCTTGAGAGGCTGAAGAGAAGAGAAGGCTGAGCGAGGACCGCATGGCACTTTTCTACTAATTGGAGAATGTCCCAGAGAAGAAGAAGGCCAAGAGCTCTTTCATTTCACAGTGCAGGACGGAGAATAGTTGACTGCACTTTGGGAGAATTCGATTCTGATGTTCCAACACAGCTATTTATTTATTTAAGTGTACGTGCCATCCGTCTCATTTGGCAAAGCAGCTCAACAACGGAGCCAATAACCACCCGAAGTGGTGGGTGGGCTTCCCCCTCTGGCTAGGGAGCCCTCAGCCTGGGACGCTTGGAATCGTAGACCCTAAGACTGGAAGGGACCTCGGAGACCGTCTGGTCCGAACCCCCCCCGGCTTCAGGGGTCCCCCTACCATTTTGGACAGACGGCTACCTGGTCTGTTCTTGCAGCCTCCACCGATGGAGCTCCCGCAGCTCCAGGAGGCAGGCTGTCCGCTGCTTTCAGCTGAGGTCCTGAACTGAGTGGGAAGCTGCGTCCGTGGCCTCCGCGGCTCTTCCCACTCGAGCTTCCTCTGCTTGTGCTTATTTTGTTCTGAAGCAACTGAATAGAAGACTTGGGGAGGGGAGAACAGACGAGGCGGAGGACCTTGGCTGGCAGCTCAGAGGGCGGCGTCCCGATCATGCACGTTCTGAGACAATGAACCCTGTTTTGTCCGTGCCCAGTACGGGAATGTTCAAGCTGCGGACCTCTTGTCGTGAGTTCCCCAACGGTTGGCAGAAACACACGCTCACACTCATCCCCCTCGCCCTCCCGCCCGAGTGAGTTGCCCCCGCATCGCGCCGTGGTCCAGGGAACGAGTCCTCATGCCCGCCCTCCGGGCCCGTTCGAGGCTTCAGCAGGTTGAGCCGAGCTGCCTCCCGAAAGCCGGCCCGGTCTGTGATCGCCCGGCCTTTGTGGAGGCGAAGGGGTGCTGGACTCCGGCCAAGCGGCTCGGCTCTCTGGGGAGGCGCCTCGCGGACGGAACTTCCTGGCCTCCGAAAGGGACGGAAGGCTGGAGAGACGTCCGAGCGGCTCTCCCGAGCCAGCCAAGGCGCGATCGGAAGGCTTCAGCAGAGCCGCTGCCGAGTACCTTGCAGCGCCTCGAGGCCACCTCTCGCCACTCCACAGAAGGGCGACTCGGAGACTCGCCCCTGCTCTCTCTTGGGTCGGCCCTCGCGTGCGAAGTGCAGAAATGGAGCGAGAAACGTATCGCCTGCGCTCCGCCTTTTGATCTCCAGTCTTCCCGCTGCTTCTCCCGAGGGTCTCCTCAATCCCATCCCGCCTCTTTCAGAGCCGTTTTCTCCGCAGGCAGACTCCCTTCGCGAACTCCGTACCAGATGCTCCTCTCGGACACCCGCTTTGGGATTTAGTCCAAAATAGCTTCCACCTCCACTTTCCTGATGTCCATTATTTCCATTGGGAGGTTGATCTATCTTCTCATCCTTGTAAGAGACGACTTGGGCTTTCCCTTCCTGAAGTTGTTTGTTTCAGCATTTAGTCTAATTGCGTCCCCATCTTTCCTTTTCTTCCATGTTCATTTTTTTTTTTGCATTCCGCTTTTGACATGACCCAATAATCAAAGAGATCCATTTCTCTCTGGTTTCAGGCCAGGCTTTGGACCTGAGACAGCTTTGGCCACACTTATGGAAGACCCGTGGCAAAGTCAGGACGGAGGAGGTGTTTCTGTCCTGCTGTGCTTTCATCTCTCAGCAGCTTTCGATACCTCTCATCATGGTATCTTTCATGGGGTTGGGGTTGGAGGCATCATTTCGTGGTGGTTCTCTTCCTCTCACCGGTCGGTGTTGGTTGGGGGGAGAGATGACTCTCTGGGCCCCACCTGTGTGGAGGGCCACAGAGTTATTTTCTCTCCCTCATCTTCTGTAACACCTGCGTGAAGATGCTGCATGGGGACATCTGCCAGTCCGGGGTTCAATATCATCGCTTTGCCGATGATACCCAGTTACATCTTTCAGCCCAATCCAGCCAAGCAAGGCTATGGAGGTTCTGCCCCAGGGCCTGGAGTCTGTGTGGGTTCAGACAGGGAGGAACCGTATCTGATCCAGTCCTACCAACTCCGAGCAATTATGAGTGTTTGGGCTGCTCAAATATGGGGATACTCCATTCTTGAATCTTAGATGGGGTCGCACATCCCCATTCAAGAATCATGCATAATTTTGAGGTCTTCCCGGATGCACAGCTCTTGCCTGGAGGGGACTTAGATCTCTCTAAGATGAAATAAGGGCTTGGGCAGACCATCAGCTAGTCCCTTCAATACTCCGGGATGCGATTCATCTTGTTCTGGAGGTTTAAACCCTTCACAATAAAGAGATGTCCCGTATCCATGTGTCTGCCAATTCCAAGTTTCAGCGCACATGCTATACCTGGTAGTAAAACCAGTTTAAGAGGGTGAAAAACCAGGAAACTCTTTTATGAGTTCTTCCAAGAAGTTAAGCAAGAAAACAAATTAATATAAGATTTAACATTCATTCCTGCGTTCTTAGCATTCCACAAAATTTGCAACTTGCCTTTAGCTTTTATAAATGCCATCAAGGAGCCCTAACTCACCGTCCTCCACTGCTGGACACATGACTGAGTAAGACCTTTTCCAAACAGACCAAGCCAGATTCCTGTCATGCTGGAGGGTGAGATGTATCTGTGTTTATTTGGAAAATAAAATTGAATGAGAGGTTGACTTTGTTGGAGGCCTTTTGTGTGAGGCTGCTAGAACAATCCTGTCTGGTGAAGCTGCAACCTTCTGGGGCCAAAGCAGCAAAATGGGATAGGAAGTCCTCCTTTTCCTACGTCTGCAAGAAGTCTACAATAAAGCTGGGTTTGAGGGCTGAGCAAGCTCTCCCCGGACCCCCTGAATTCCCCCTATGTCTCTTCTGAATTTAGATGTATTTACAACGGCTGCAAGGGCCCTGGGGTTTTGTGATCACCATTTTGAAACCTTTTCAACTGCTTCTGACAAGCAAAGTCAATGGCGGGAAGCCGGATTTGCTTAATACGTCATGATTCACTGAACAACTGCAGTCATTTGCTTAACAAAATGCATGGCATTTTGCATGGCAAAAAAAGTTATAAAATTGGGGGTGACCCATTTAACAACAACCTTGTTTAGCACTGGAAATGCCGATCAAACATGAAGCTGGAAGTTGCAAATTTTGTGGAATGCTAAAAACACCGGAATGAATGTTAAATCTTATATTAATTTGTTTTCTTGCTTAATGTCTTGGAAGAACTCATAAAAGAGTTTCCTGGTTCTCCACCCTCTTAAACTGGTTTTACTACCAGGTACAGCATGTGCTGGTTGTGAGTTGAGGACTACTTGTAGTTTCTTCCGCACGATCAAACCCCTGCTCCTTTTCATAAGCATCACATATGGAATTAAAACCCCAAACCTTGCAGACAACTGGAGACGAGGATGGAACTGAATGCAACCCTGTGTTAAAGTTGGCCCCAAATAGTGTGCTCAGGATGCCATCCTCCACCAAAAGGATTTTCCACTTTGGCACAGATGGATTCCTTCACTCCTCTCTCAAACGGCCTATCTTCTCTGTCCAAAGTGTGAACATTATTGTCCTCACATGAGTGTCCTTTTTCCTTTAGGTGTGTTCAGAGCTCTACAGGACATTTGAGAAACCAAACAGCCTCTACATAAGAGGATGGCCCAGTACAGAAGAAGCAACACTACAGGACCAGAATCAGCAGTTTACCTTCATCTACATCCCAAGGACTCGCTACCTATTCACATCTCCTATTGTCCACCTAACGAGCCTACTCAGGTCAAGTGAGAAATGCAGCCACCTTGGAAGACACATGTGGGGTCTCCTAACCAACTGTTTCTCAGACCGAAGAAGCTGCTTGGATAAGCAGCGGAATGTCTCAAACCAAAAGAAAAGAAGTCCAGTTGCCATGATTCAAACTCCAAACATTAGATAGCAGAGTATGTATGACGGGTATGGGTTTGTGCAGACCCCGGGAGGTAGTGCAGGACAGGGAGGCCTGGCATGCTGCGGTCCCTGGGATCACAAAGAGTTGGACATGACTGCGTGACTGAACAACAACAACATATGCTGCCCAACTCCCAAGGACTCTGAGTGGCTCACAACAAACTAGGAAATTACACTAACACCAATAAAAGAAAAAAAAATTGGCAAATTCAACGGACTGGGTGAAATGAAACAAGAGGTCTGACTCACTCTTGTTGGAGGTCATCTAGAAGAATGACCTCCCCTGGCAACTCTTCGTAACCCTTCCCCAAAGAAGGCCTTCTGGCTTGGTGGGACTTTACCTGCTACCATTCTCAAGGCCAGGTGGCTAGGAATTGAAGGAGCAGCTGTCCCAAGCAAGCTGGAAGCAGGCTGCACTTAGCAGAGACGCTGTTCAACAGGGAACGTCCTGTCCTGCGTTCTCTCAGCTACTTGCTGGGAGAGGAACCGTAGGAGCTGTTTAGACATGGCCGCAATCCTACTGAAGACCTTCTGGAGAGAGCACTTACATGGTCCTGTCCCGTGCTTTCAAAGGACTGGTGCTAGTTTTAGGGAGAACACTAGCCGTATCCCTGGAGTATCTGTAGGACTCTGCAATGAGGTGTAACATACGGCTTTCTTTGGCTTCTGTTGATTGCGCTGTTATACCCAACGCACATTGCCCTCAAGTCCTGACTCATATGAACACTGTGTTGAGATCTGTCCTGTTTCCTTGAAAGATTCCTCCTCCAAAAAGGAATCTGTTTTATTTCCTCATTCTCAGAGTGGTTTAAAAATGTTGTGCTATTTTTTGTGAGTGTCTTTGCTTTGGTCTCTGTTTGGAAGTCAGCTTTATTTACTAAGTTTTGCAGAACCTCTTTGTGGTTTTCTTACACATTTCTCCATTTCTCTACAAACTTTCTCAGTTTCTTTGCATCCTGATCTAGAAAACTGTGGATGAATATCAACTGCTTAGAATATCACTGAAGTAAGAAAAGCCAGAGAGGCTGAGGACCACCTACAAGATCATATACAGGTCAACTTACGTCCACAACTGCGACCAGAATTTCCATTGTGAAGCAAGGCAGTTGTTAAATGAGTCATCCCTGATTTTACAAACTTTTCTATCATGGTCGTTAAACAAATCACTGCAGTTGTTTAGTGAATCATGCCGTTGTAAAAAAAAAATCCATCTTCCCCCGTTGACTTTGTCAACTGGCTGGGAAGGTTTCAGATGGTGATCACATGAGCACAGGATGCTGCAACCAGTTGCCAAGCGCTGAATTTTGACCAAATGATCCTGGGGTGGTTGGAGTGGTCGCAACAACCATCATGGCTGTGATGGTGGTAAGCTGAGGACTGGTGGTAAGTCACTTTTTTCAATGACATTATAATTTTGAATGGTCACCGAACGAATGGTTGTAAGTCAGGTACTGCTGGTACCGTACATTGAAATATAGATCATTCAAACCTTCTCCTCCAGCACAGTACAGTACCAGCTTGAATTCGTTCATCCAAAGCCAGAAATGAAGATTTATCAAAACTACAAGCTTTCCTTGGAAAAAAGAAATCACCAATTACTTGGTTCCAGTAAGGATTTAGTAACAAGCAAAATGACAGCTGCAGTTCATAAACATCTGGAGGGGTCCAAACATTTTACAGCATTAAAACCCAAGTTGTTCCAGGATACTAGGCTTCAGTTTACTTGTGCTTTTTTAATTTTTAATTTTTTTTTTACATCTGCCTAGTTATGGAGAAAGGAAGGAAAAAAAACAGACTCCATCTGCTGTAATGGGCTGATAGCAACTAACTACTTTTTAAGCACTGCAATTTAGTGCTATTATTTGAGAATAAACAATCTGTTCTGTCAATTAAACATTATTTAGTTTGCATTTATTTGCTGGCTATATCAAGCAACCATTGAGAAAACTGGCATGTTTAAGGGACGATGCACTGTTGATTCTCACAATTTTCTACATCCGTGGCAGAGGGGAAAATATAATTTATCAGGTAACAAAAAGCTATGTAAAACAAATGCTGCAGCCTTCTTCAACCCTGTCTGTTATGCGTCTTCATTCACAAGGAGGCATTATTCAGGACTGGTTCCTTCTCTCCACGGATTAAAAAAAAGAGGATATTGTAATAATTTATGTTTGAAGGTATGATATTTGTCAAAAATGTTTTTTTTAAATGCCAGTTCTCCCAGTGTAAGCTCATTTTCCTTTTTTTTCCTAGAAAAAATGCATTTCCAGCAACACATTATGGGGAACCAGAGATACTGTGTGCTTAGATGACTCCATTGCTGAGCTGGCTTTTCTTATCCTCTCTTCACCAAGGCTTGCAACTCTGTTTTTGATACTATTTGCTTTTGAAGTGATTTTTATCTTTTTTCTTTTTCTTTTAAAAATGTGATTTTATCCATTTGTGGTACATCGCTCAGAGTTGCCCTTAGAGAGATAGGCAAATATATAAACTTGATAGGTAGGTAGGTAGACAGGCAGGCAGATGGAAAGGTGGATAGAGAAGGAGAGGGATGGATGAGTGGATGGATTTATGGATGAATGGATAGATAGATGGATGATTGGTAGAGGGATGGATAAATGGAGAGAGAGAGACACTGTAGAGATAGATACAAATGAGTGAACTAATAAATGAATGATAGGTAGGTAGGTAGCTAGGTTGAGGAGAAGACTGTTTCATCTTCTATTTGTCAGCTTAAAATACAGGAACGCATCTTAATTTGTACAGACTTCCATGTATCATCAGGATCACTTTTAGCAGCAGCTCACCCACCGAGGATAGATAGATAGATAGATAGATAGATAGATAGATAGATAGATAGATAGATAGATAGATAGATAGATGGATGGATGGATGGATAGATGGATAGATGGATACAGACAGACAGACAGACAGACAGATAAATATAGTAAGATTCAGAGAGTATAATAGAAGAATGAATGTATGATACATAACAAGATAAATTTGTAAATATTGAGGATCTCGGTGGAGTTCCGAAGCAAGTTAAGAAGATACTTGTAAGGTCCTATGACAAAATATTTGGTGGAAGAAAAATTGAGGAAAAACAAGGAACAAGACTTTTTCCTTTTAAGAGAAGGTAAAAGATAAATAATTCCTTAATATGAGTTTGACTCCTGGGGATTCACTGAGAGAACAAGATGATTATTGGGCAGTTCAAATAGAAGAGGAACTCTTAATTAATAACATTCAGATTTATGCATCTAACATCTAAAAGGGTCCAATAATTTATTTCATTCTTTTCAAGGTTTATGTCTTTGAAATGAACATTATTGATGCAAAACCAACTTATGCGGGGGGATATCGATGTGAGGTGGCTACAAAGGACAAATTTGACAGTTGTAATTTCACCCTGGTTGTCCATGGTAAGGTGATATGTTTTCGTTATTATTAAGATATTTATATTATGGTAGCAGTGTACAATATTGATACCAAACTACTATAATACAATAGTAGTAATATTTATTCCTATTTCATGCTGAATAAGGTATCTTGTATAAGGTATGCACTGGGATAAAACTCATTTCAAATTAATATATGTGCTCAGAAATGGATTAATAAAGTCTGAGTAAAATAGGGTTTTGGAAAAGAGGTAAGAGGGAAATGACAAAAATTCATTTTAATTATTTATACATTCAGCTTTGGTCTCTCATTTGTGTGTTTACATTTAAATCAGGTTCATTTTATTTCCATGTAATTTTTAAAAAAAACCTACATGAAAATTTCGGCTTAGTTGCATTTAGAAATATATGTTCATGGATCTATTTTTTTCAACTGTACATTTTCAAATGTCAGTATTTTGAACCAGGATTTTGTTGGATTGTAAAATGCAAAGACAGTTGGATAATGCACAAGCATAGTCCTTTGCAATTCTATGCCTATCTATCTCAAATTAAGCTCCACTTAAATTGGAATTTACTCCCAGCTAAGAGCATACAGTGGCAATTTTAACCGGCTTATCTATCCAGAAGGCATGGATCAAATGAATTTCATTTCAGATGTTTTAGGGATAATGGACTTAAAGCAATATAATTCAGTTGATGTTTTAGTCTGATATGTGAATATTAATTGTCCTGCTCCTAAGATGTCTGTCCTGTAGTCTTATATAATCTTATTTCTGCAATTTAATTATAATTCTTTCTATAAAACAGACCTACAGTATTGGTTTAAATTTTGATACCACTAAAATTGCTGTGATTGCAGGCAAACTGAATTGAGATTAATTTTGCATCTCTAACAATGTTAAATTGTTTAGTCAGCAAAAGTAAGTAGAATATAAGACCACTGATTCTGTTTCCCATCAGTCCCAGCCCCAAAAGAGGAACTATATAGAAGAAAAAATACTTGCAACCACATACACAGCCTGTTCCCACAAAAGATTTTTAAAAAATAGCTCTTGCTCATTTCTGTGGCTCCACCCAAAAGTAGAAACTTGCATATTTTTAGAAATTACTCATCTATCTAAGGGACAGGAAAGAAATCTTAAACCAGAACCAAATCAAATTACATCCAGTACTCAGACAATCAGTACTGGCACTCCTCAGGGCTGTGTACTTTTTTCCCTCTATGCCAACAATGGCACACCTGGGCACCCCTCTGTAAAAATTCTAAAGTTTGCAGATGACACAACAGTCACTGGACTCATTAAAGATGGTTATGAGTCTGCATACAGATGGGAGGTTGAACAGCTGGTCCTGTGGTGCCGTAGAAATAACTTAGAGCTGAATATGCTTAAAACTGTGGAGATGACAGTGAATTTTAGGAAAATTCCTCCTATTTCACCCCCTTTTTCCATACTCACAACATAGTATCAGCCTTTTTCCATACTCACAGCAGTATTAGTATACAGTACTTCAAGTTTCTAGATTGTATAATCTCCCAAGATTTGAAATGGACAGCTAACATTAACATCATTATTAAGTAGGCATAACAGAAGATGCACTTCCTGAGTCAGCTCAAGAAGTTATTATTATTTATTAAATTTATTTGCTGCCCAACTCACAATGAGTGACTCTGGGCAGTGCACATCAAAATAGTGATAAAATATACAATCATATGATAAATAGATCCAAAAAAAGAGATAAGAAATATAAAATTAGGAGAAGTGCAAGATAGGGGACAGAATGGAAGTGGGGTCATTAATTGAATAGCCACCTTACTGACAATACATTGATACCTAGCCCCAGGCCAACCCACAAAGTCAGACTTTTTTGGAAGGCCAGAAGGATGGGGGCCAACCACACACCAGGAGAAATGATGTTCCAAAGGGTGGGCGCTGCAGCAGAAAAGGCCCAACTTCTGGACCCCATCAGCGGAACTCCCCTGGGTGATGGGATCTGAAGCATGTCCTTGCTGCTGCCACAGGAAGGGCAAACTGAACCTATTGGGGCAAGATGGTCCCTTAAGTAACCTAGACCCATGTCATGAAGGGCTTTATAGATGATGACCTGCCTCAGGAGCTGCTGATACAGTTCTACAAAGGAATTATTGAGTCTGTCCTTTGTACATCTATTACTGTCTGATCTGGTGCAGCAACCATACAGGACAGGTGGAGACTCGAACAAATAATCAGGATTGCAGAAAGAATCATTGAAGCTAGCCTGGCCTCCATAAAGGACATCTATATTGTGGGAGTCAAGAGAAGGGCAGAGAAGATCTGCAGACCCCTCTCACCCTGGACATAATCTGTTCGAACCTCTTCCCTCTGGACAGCACTATAGGATATTACATACCAAAAAAAGCAGACACAGAGACAGTTTTTTCCTTCATGCCATTATTCAGCTGAATACTTGACTCATGCTGCATGACAGGACACAAAGTGCAAAGAATTCTATGTTAACCCAGAAGTACTATCTAATGTGTTTGAATACTTATTGATAGATTGTGGTTCTAATTCTATACTATATTCACTTTCTACTGGCTGCATACTTTGAATCCACACTTTACTGTTGAATACATAATTTCATTGATTTGTTTATGTTATTATTTATGTACTGCTGTCTTGCAAGTTTACTGAGAGCTGCTGTACTGGAGTCAAATTCCTTGCATATCTGACCATGCTTAGCCAATAAAGTATCTGAATCTGAATGACTTTTTATTAGAAGGACATATGATCTAATATTTGTCTAAAGGAGTTCTTTCGCAACTTAGGACAGTCTTTTCCACTTAGTGCCCTTCAACTCAGATGGACTTCAATTCTATCATCTCCCAATTTTCCTCATCTCTACCAGCATGGTCATTCTTGGGGCTCCTATAAGGATATCATATTCATTATATTAACATAAAGTAAAATCAACTTCTAGGTTGTTTTAAATCTAAGCTTTCTGTCTTTCCTTTAAAATCTCCTTCCAGTTAAACATGATTTCTGATGCCCACATGATACATCTATATAGTTTCTTGTTATTTGTTTGATATTGCCTTCTTATACAGTATATTTTTAGCTCTATGTCTAGCCTACAGCCCTGAGATTTTTGGGTAGTCTTTTATCTAAGTAGCAATCAATGCTAAATAGCAAAAACTGCAAAGAACTTGCAAAGCAAAAACTTTCTCAGAAAAGGAAACTGGACTTTTATTATTTGATAATATTTTATTATTAATAGAAGATATTTCGTCCCCATTCAGGGAACTTTCTCAATTCAAAGTAGAATGGGGAGAGAATGCAAGAATTTATAAGTTCCTCACACAGGAAGCTACAGGCACGTTCCAAAAAACACATTCTCACATAGCAGTCTAGAGCCATTGCAAAATTGCAAAAAATATGCAAACTTTTCTTAAAAAGGCAACTAGACTTTTATTATTTGATATAATCAGAAAATGGGGGTTGAAGAATTAGACATCGATTGTCTCCTGTTTATAATATAGCTTTGACTCATCTTCATCTTTCAGCTCCTCTGATGTGTTATTATGCTGACTCTTAAGGGCAAAGCTAGTCTCTAAATCTTTATTGCTTAGCATTGTCACTCTGTTAGCCTGTTATGTGAGAACTTTATTCTGCTGTGTGTCCTATATCATGCCTCCTATCTCCTGGATAGGAGACAAAACATCTTCTAATGACATCAAATAATAAAAGTCTACTTGCCTTCTTGAGAAAGTTTTGCATATCTTTTGCAATTTTGCTATAAATCATGACCTGGATCAATGAAAATATACATACACAACCAAGGCTAGGATTTCCCTTATTGCATGAAATTTCCACCTACAGATGAAAACAGTGAACATTATACAAAAAAATCAGAAGTAAATTTTGAAATAAAGTTTACAGTTGCCTTTAATGCCTTTGAATATTGTCTTATTGTTATTACCATTATTTATACAATCACAGAGGCACCTGCCCCAGCTGACCTGGACATCCGATCAGCATTTCGACGGACGTGAGTGTTGTCAAAATGTTTATACTAGTTTGCCAATGCAGGAGATACTCTGAACAAAACAAAATGATTGCTAGGAATATTTCCCTAGATTAACTGTATTAATTCCTTGAGGTCACTCTGTATTGGAGATCCTGATCCAACACGAATTAAATGTAGGCAGAACCACATAGAAATATTAATAATAAGGTAAAGGTTATTTATGCCACTCATGACCAACACTAGGGTGCAGTGCTCATCTTGTTTCCAAGCCAGAGAGCCAGCATTCACCCGAGGACACTTCCGTGGTCATGTGGCTGGCATGACTAGATGCCAAAGGCACACCGACATTGTTATCTTTCCCGCCAAAGTAGGCAGTAGCTATTTATTTACTTGCATTTTTACATGCTTTCAAACTGCTAGATTGGTGGGAGCAGAGCAACAGAAGCTCATCATGCTGCATGGCAACACCAGGTCTTGAACTTGGGCCACTGACCTTCCAGCTGGCAAGCCGAGCTCTTAACCACTTGCACCACTGCACCTCGATATACATAATAACTACTTACAAACTTTCCAGAAAGCTGATGTATAATGCCAATAGTCTGTCACTGGCTAAAACAACAACCCAGATATGCACTCATAGCTTAAGCCAATTTGGGGACATGCTGAGAATTCCTAACATAGTGTGCAAAGCCCAATTAATGAAACTGCAGCCTGTACCATGGGATTCAAGCACAAGCAGCATTTGTACATGTGTGTGCAACATACATCTTTATCTAACAACCAAGTTTATGGGCATGGTCCAAAATAGCAAGATCTTTTTCAAGTAACAGTTCTAACTTGAGCATGTCAGTAGTTGACATTTAGAAAACATAGTTTTAGCATTAACATTGGAATGAAGATTTCTTGAAAATGGTTCAGCTGCAGAAGAAATGGAAAAATTGGTACATATAATGCGCAGGGAGGACTCATTAGAAAAGACTGTGATGCTGGGAAGGATTGAAGGGAAGAGGAGAAGGGGACG